>JABUQX010002893.1:30000-50555 GCA_015478945.1 Trachelipus rathkii | reverse complement strand
TAAGCACAAATAATTTATACCATCATAAAAATTATAGTATTAGAAATTATGACTTCAAAGTTAAGAGTGAGAAGGTTTGGGAAATGGAGGAAATACTGTATGGTGAGGGATGCAAATGCGAGGTTGGAGTCCTCGGTGTCCCGCATCCTGGAAAACTTAATCAACTTTCATTGAAAGGCCAAAACTCGCGACGATAATATATTTATAGTTATAGATATATTAGTATGAATATAATAATAATTTGTATAAGTATATATACTATATATAGGTTAATACTTATATATACTATACTATATATAATTAAATACTCTAGTTGCCCCTATTAAAAAATTAGCTGATTTATATAGCTGATTTATTTAGCTGATATATTTTTATAGTTCTTCCTATTTTAAGATATATATAGGAATAGTGATATTTATGATAGTTAATAGTGATATATTTCGTAGCTGATAAGTAACGCACCACTTCACGGAGGCACATGTCTCTCCCAGTTTTCAAAAGCGAGGGTGATTTGGAAAACAAAAAAAGAGTGGACGTATAAATTAACTATGACAATAAAAAAATAAAAAAACAAATTTATACAATTTAAGAAAGAAGAGTAATTAAAAATTAAAAGGTATATAAAATTGTGTGGAATGAGTAAAGACTCCACCCCTCAGAGTCCCTTTGCGGTGTTGCAATAAGATTTGACATAGTCTTCCCTCAAGGGTAGGTGCAGCGCAGACGGTCGAGCAGTGGAGGCGACTACATATTAAGGGAGAAGAAGTGAATTAAATATTGTATGGTATTAATAAATATAAAATGAAATTTGCAAATTGTTGAATTGAAGAACGTTCTAGCAGAACAACGATAATGTTTAGAGGATCTTTTATAATTAGTAGGAGAGTAGAATGCAGGGAGTTCTGGTGGAATTAAATGTAGGAGGATGTGAAGAATGGACCCTATGTCGGATTGCGCTAGTGCTCTTTGTTGCGTGGAGGAAGTACCGTAATGAGTAGGGAGACGAGGGGTAGGTTACCACAGGACGAAAGTATTTCAGAATGGTGGTTCAGATGGACATCCTTTAGGATTAGGTAGTGTGGATATGATCCATTGAGAAGTACGAATATTCAGATTTAATTAGGTATGGAACAACTAAGCAATAATTCCGTATTTAGAAAGTTAATGTGGTAGGAGTTGAAAAGCAAAGCCAACCTCTTGTGTTTACGAGGGGATTAATGGGCGAACTGACGCAGGAATAAATGAAAAGTACGTTGAGATGGTTGTCATGTGGAAAGGGATGAATGGCAAGGTCGGTTGTAGAATGATGCCAGAAGTGCGAGATTGGTTGAGGTCAAGTTTCTTTGCTGAGTTAGGGCATCTGCCGTTATGGTTAATGAACCTTCAGGTGTATGAGAGAGAGATTCAGGCAACCTATCGGGTGCAGCGAAGACGCAGAGAGAAAAAAGTGGATGGAGTCAGGGGTTAAGGAAGAGAATGGAGTTCTGAAGGAGAGAGAAATGTGAGTTGCAGAGGCGCGAGAATAAAGGTGCATAATGACAAAGATTCTCGCTATTGGTTGAGGCCTGCTGAGTAGCCTTTGTGTAAGAAGGCGTTTCAACATTGAGTTCTGAAGATAGGAGGGGCTGGACACCATTAGAGCCCCGGAAGGGCCGCACGTCCACAAAGTGTAAGCCTACACTTGACGAATATGGCGCATTTGGAGGCGTCCGTCGCGGTCCCGTGGAGCTATGGGGGGTGGAATTTTTGACTGCGATGAATACTCACTAAAAGGTATAATTAAGGGGACGGTAAGAGTAGGGGCTTTGTTTTCGACTTGTGTCATTATTCTCTACTTAGTTCTCTTTTTCACGATGCATGGTCACGCATAGGACTGTTAACAAGTCATTCCTCCCGGCGCAAGTGTCGAATATAGGGAGGAAAAAGAAGGAGTAAAGATAAATTGATCATGATAGTTTAATAGGTAAGTATCTACAGTTAAGAAAAGTATCTCAAGTACAGAAAGAAAAAAATTTTGACGCAATCTTGAACGATTCCATGCTTTTTCCCAAAAAACGAGGGCCATTTTCACTATTATAGCACCCCGAGACAGCATGTTATGTCAGTGGTATGCATGTCAACTGTTACGTTTCTGGTCAACGCTCGTTATCAATAATTTAATCGGACTCTAAAGCAAAGGAGGGAAATCGAGGTGGTTAAATTTACCCCTACCTTAAATCAAAATTCTAGCCCATACGCAGACGAATCATTCTTTATAAAATCTAACAATAAGATAAAATTTCAAAATTAAGTTAAACTAGTGTACATTAGTTTAATTAATTTGTGTAGTTTTTATTATAAATTTTGACGAGCATGTATGTTTCAGGTAGTCGCTCTGGAGTAATATTTCCGCCATCATAGTGTATCTCAGTTTCTCGATAGCCATAACCTTTTCCATTATTATTTATGTGTTTTCTATTTACTTTTCAAATTGACCCTTGTATTACTACCATTCTCTTTCCATGGAAGTAGACCATAATGTATATTTAACGCCAACATCAATGATACGATGGGTTGTTCACAAACATAAAATTGTTTTAAGATATTGTTAGAAGAAATTTAGTGTTTGAATTTAAATATATTCTAGTGTATATAGAGATGTATTGTGTAAACTCTCTATATAAATGTTTAGCTGAATTAAGTTGGATTAATTTTTGGAGGCAATATTTCTTCTTTTCCACTTCTTACTGTGAATGTAAGTAGCTTTTCTTTGATGTTTTCATAGAGAGCTACGTTTGACCCACCCTTTTTATCAAATCGCAAAGAGCTGTTACAAGGGATTTACTTCCATGAGTTAAACTAGGCTGACTCAAATAATGATCGTGCAAGTATACTTTCAGCCGTAATGAACAGTGTTAAGCCGTGCCACCGAGAGCAAACTCTAGCGATGAGACTAACCTGATTAAAAGGTCCGAGAATTTTAGTAGCATAATACGATAGTTCCAAAGAGTTAACATCGCTGAGTGGCCCAGTCTGAGATATTTAACAGGGTTTAAAATTGGATACTTTAATTCTTTCGGCATGATGGCATGAGGAAGAATAATCGCGAAGAGAGATGGTTTTTGGTGAGTCATCGCATAAAGACCCCGTGAACCAGAGTTTTAGATAAGTTGCAGACATAGAAGCAATCCATTCCTACGCTTTAGCTGCTGATAAAATTAGTAAGGCCTTATTTAAAGAATTTTAAAGTAATTTTTATACCTTTGATTATACAATTCGATGAGCTGTATAAAAATACATGATTTCTTCTTGTAAAAATCATCCCCATTCACTAAATAAGATAAATGAGGAAGGGATGGTGAGGCTTCCATTCAACAAGAGCTGGAGATTAATGCGATATAGCGATTCTGACGTGAAGAACAACTCATGGCACTAAGTGACAGCGTTTAGAAGAGCAAATGAAGAGCTTTAATGAGGAAATACCAAAAGTGAGACAAAAGTCGAGGGAATAGACTCTATGAAGCCCAGTGACCTCTTACTCCTCGTCGAAGGAAGAAGCGTCGTCCTCAGTTTTGCTATTCAATCACTCTCATTAAGTTGTAAGTTAAACTCTTCCGCCTAGTTCAAGAAAAATTCACACTACTATAATAGCTTAATATATCTACTCAGCATACTACTAATACCAAACCTTAAAATAATAATCTACATTCCTTTACTTATGTTTACGTTACAAATATGTAAGGCACTATAAACTAAGAGCTAGATTTTTTAATTAAAATTTATTAGTTTATTCGTTTTAGGTGATATATAATTGATTATTCATTACTCTTTACCTACTTCACTAAAATAAACTAGTCCCACTACTATTTACTCACTCCTATTAATTTTCAATAATGGCACCTATTTCTCGGCCTTATATATATATATAAATATATATATATATATTATATATACCTATATAGATTATATAGCGTAAAACTAATTATATTTTTATTCCGTATTTCATTATCGTTATATTTACTTGAATCATTGTACTATAATTACTACACTTTTATTCTATAATCGGGTTACTCTACAAGTCACTAGTATTCGATTCCCCATAACGTAACTATACTCACTCCATAACTTTAAACATACATCCTAGTGCTACTCACTATGATATACTCACTATATAATATACTAGGGTGATGTCATGCTTATTATACATTCCTATTGATCCTAACTATATAGATTTGAATACTACTAATAAAAAATATTTAGTCCTAACTTTATACTAAACAATAAAATACTGTTCCTAATATATTTATATTTCTCAGACATCATTTACTCCTCCTAATTTATTTACATTTTTATAATACTTCATAACTATAAGTAAATATATATATACTTTTAATCTATAATATAACTATATACTAATTAGAACCTTATCAATTATATTATATTTATTCAATTTATTATCTTATTATATCTCTACAATAATACCATCATCAGCATATATCCTTACTACTTAATGGAATATTGTGGTGGATCCATTATATAGATATGTCAAACACTCAATATATTATTAGAATCATTATATATTTTAAGATCTATATTATATATATATATATCCTTCTCATTATTTTTCTACTACAGTGATAACTCATATATATTATGGATATCTATTTTATCTTAACTCTTAATAACATATAGCACTCAGGTATATCAATCTTTTAACCCATATTCATACGTGCATGATACTCTCATATCTTTTGGTCGCAAGCTTCGCACAAATGATATTGTCATTCAGTGCTATACAGACATCCCGCTCCATGCTCGCATACTGTGATGATTTAAATCACATATCCCATCAGCCCTCCTTGCCCCCCCCCACAAATTTCCTACTACACTACTGCATCATCCGTTCCTTTACAGTCAACTATATATTTTAAATATATTCATTTAAGCTCAGTGATACGGTTTCGTCAAGAAACAGTCTTTGTGTACCAATCCCCGCATCCGTACAGAGAACATGAACTTCACGACCGAGTCGACTTTGGTGTAACTCCTTACCTACTACCAAACCCCATAACATCCCGTGTGTCTATCATATTGTTTACTTTCTATAACCCCCTCCTACGTGATCATCGCTCAAACCTGTTTCAATATGTCTACTCTCACATACCTTGACCTCTTACAATCAACTCATCTTCTTCAGAATTTACTCACACAATCACTCAAAACCAATCAATCATCCGCATTATATAATAGGTATATATTAAGGTCTATCTCATATAAGCCCAAAATAACTACTCAAATATTTGAACGTAACACAAAACCAAACCACATCTTTTTTCTTAGGCTCATGAATCTACCATCTCTTAATATCATTATTTTATATATATATAATATATAATATATAAATACATCCCCGTGATCTCACTCCGCAATATTAAATTAATATTAATAACCCTCAATCCACCTTATATCTTTGTTCAATATTATCAAAAAATTATTAATTACTTATTTACACAATAGGATCTCAGTCATTCAAAGCTATTTTGCATAATCGACTAATCCCTCTTCTTAAAATCGTAGTAACATTTCCTGATTATTTCAACTTGGTGACATCATCTACCTCTCATCTTCCTCCTCTACCATACCTCTTCAACATCTCAATATATTACTTTAAACACATAATACATGACTCTCCATTTGTAAGACCACAAATTTACTCACATAACTCTTACATTATATAAATCTATATAATTCATATACGGGCTGGTTATTTAATTCTTTATTTCTCTACCTACTCTAACTCTAGTATACTTATGTCTTTATTATATATGTTTCATATAAATGTAAAGAATAATTTCCTGGGAAACCATAAGACTTATAGCTGCGTCATATAATCCACACTTATAAACGCATCACTTATTTTATTATATTCATTTATATACAACTTTTTCTCTATGAGGTCCTTCAGTCACTCAACGCTATCTTTCGACTAAAATACCATCCTTGTAATAATTATATTATATTATTAATATATCTTCCTTTACAACGTGCTATATACTTCTAATAATAATGACTAATTCCCTATATTAATTCTCGATATACTAAATTAGTGATTTCCTACTTTATCTTACTCTTTAAATCACTTATTATATATATATATTAATATATACGTATAATATTATAATTATATCATTTATTTTATATGCTACCGTCTCTGCTCCTACTTCTCGTACGTCCCGCCTCCGCAGATCGACCCATTCTTTGCAAGGCGCCTGATGCCGGTATTTTTCTTTGAATTCATGGTCACCTAGTTGCACACATCAGTTATAATCATAGTAATTTAAATACTCGCCAATAATTACCTGGCGGAACTACGCAAGTTTACCACTGTGAGGTCCACAGACCAGGGGCTTTTTTAAAGTCTTTTACACGAACGGATTTTCAATGCACTCTTAAACCCTTCAGTCTAACCGAGCTCATTGCTAAATTCCGACACACTAGATCCCAAGAATGGATAAACACTAATTCTTTTCGTAATTTGAACAGAAACCTGCAGAAGGGATCTCAAAGAGAGAATTACTAGCAACTTGATTGTCAACTTCAGGTAAGACTCTCCGCTACAATAGTCGTTAATATCTCGAAATAACACGATTTGCTTCAGAGAGTTGTTCATGCTTTACCCCATCTCCAACCCTACCCAGACCTCAACCATACTATCCAGCATCATTCGATCAGCTTTAACACGGCAAGACGACCACGTTCACCATGTGTGCCGCCTATTGCATGTATGTGCTAAGCACGCGGGTTCCCGTAATAGGTTATTAGCTGTGGCATCGTTTAAACGCTCCGGTTTCGCCCACTCCTATCCAGAAGAGACTTGCTCGACCTAAGTTCTGTCTGCTCAGAGCAACATTTTGCCAGCGCTGTCCGAATCCCATGCAGCTTATGGTGCCATGCGTCGCACAATTAATCAAGTGAAAAGTCAGAGATCAGGGAGTATTTCTTTTCTTTTAGCCTCCTATAATGCTTTTATAAATATTCTTCAAAAGGCTGAGGAAGCTAAAGAATTTTATACAAAACTTGAAACTCAAGTAAACAAAGTGAATTCAAGAGTAAAATCATTTTGCGAAGTTCAAGAGGAGGAGAGGAAAGCAAAATTTGCTGCAAATTTGAAGAAATTAGGCGGTAATATCAAACTGGACTATAACTTGGAGGCTAAATCTGTAGGACCAAAACTTAAAGATTTTCTTCAAGCTGGTGTGGGTTTGAAAGGTATTCAGCCTGAAAGTTCATTGGGAGATGTAAATGCTACATATCAGAAAGATTTTAGATCTAGCGGTGGATATCCTTCAGAGTTGCCAGTAACTCCAGCTTTGCCTGGATCAGAACAACGAACCCAATCCATGAGGTCAATTGATTCAGAAAGGGTTGGCCCTTCTGGCGCGTATAGTATTACACAAAATACTAACCCAAGAACATCACAGCTTCCTCCATCAGCTCCATCTCCTGCTCCACTTTATTCGAATCAGGGTTATTATTATCCAGCAAACTATTACCAGGCAAGCCAAGTTTCTAGCATCATTACATCCATTCATTCTCCTACAACAACAACTACCACCACCAGTGCTGCCAGTACTGTTTCTTATACAAATTTTAACCATTCAAACAGTGTGTCTAATACTGGTTATAATAATACACAACCTTTACCATACACTGCAACTTCTCATTCCAATTATAATCATACATACCAACAACCAGTACCTCCAGACAGTAGAGTATCCCAAAATCGGACTTTACCTAATAGTACTCAATATATTCCTTCAGGATCTTCTTCCACTCAACCATTAGGGCATCAGAGCAGTTCAGGTTCCTTACCAGGTACTTCAAAATTTGATAATATTCCAAACAGTCAATTCAATTATCCATATCCTCATCATTCTGCTGGAGTAACGTACTCAACAACGACTTGCAGCACATCTGGTAGTTATGTTTCTCAAGCAGGAACCCATTATACTAGCCTTTCCCCTGCTAATCAAAATCAAAACTTTCCATCGGTTTCAGTACCTAACACATATTATGGAACAATCCCACAGTATACACAATCAAATTATTCCCCAAGTATTCATAATTTCTCGACTATTAATTCTGTTCCGAATACTAACACAAATATTCCAAGTCCATCATCTTCGAATATTCCCAAAATTTATAATGCAGTTCCCAAATTTCCAAATTCAGTATATAATCAAAGCAATATAACTAATAATTCTCAAGAGATTTATGCCCAAGGTAATATTGGACAAAGTGCTCTCATTACTAACTCAATGACTGGACCTTGGTCTGCTCCAAATTCTAATCCATATATAACAAGCCAAGCAAACCCAAACAATCAGAATGGTTACAATGCACCTACTCTCTCCTATTCAGCAGTAAATCCTCAGACTTCGGTGCCTTCAACCTCAAACAGACTTTATGCTCAAAATAGTATGCCTCACTCTAAAACAAATGCATATCAAGTATCAGTTAGTCATTCATCTGTGCCTTATTCAAATGTACTTAGTACTACTATTTCATCCAACACCGCCAATTATAATAAATCATATGGTTACAGCAGTAATTCCACGGCTGTTCAGCCTACTTATACTAACCATTATTATTCACAGCAGTATCCTCCATCTGTCCAAACGACAGTAGCGCCTCATAGTTACTCTCAACAGCAATTGCCTCAGAATCCTACAACACAATCTCCGCAGCAGCCATACCAACCTACACCACATGTGGCATCCACAACTACAACATCCAAAAAAGAAGGAGTTTCTAATTTAGATCTTTTATCTGGTCTTGATATAAGTATGACCTCAACACCCCAGTGGTCACCACTTATACCTCAGAATACTACTAGTACCACTGACTCAACAACAACAACATCCGAGTCAGAAACAGTAGCATCTTTGGTAGCTACTGAAGTATCTGCAGATGACAACACATCAAATGAAAATAAAGATTTACCTGTATCTATGACTACTTCTACTTTTTTTTTATTTTTTAATGTTTAATTAAAACAAATTTTTCCATGGACTGTTATTTTCATAGAGCTGTGATTGATGAAGAGATAGGATCGTTAGCTCAATTATTTTTCTCTTTTGCTGATCACTTGCAAAGGTAAGCAAAGGTATTGAAATTTGCATTTCCTGTTATCTTTGTAACATTGAATATCTCTCTCCAGCCTTGTATTATTTTATTTATATTTGTTTCATATATATATATATATAGTATATATACTATATATATAATATATATATATATATATATATATATATATTATATATATATATATATATAATATATATATATATATATATAATATATCTATATATTTATATATATATATAATCTTAGGGGCTTGTTAGGTGTGAGAGACAGTCGGTTGGTTAAGCGGATGTATAGTGGTCAGTGTGCTGGGAATCGACCGGCTGGGAGACCGAAGAAAAGTGCATTGAGTCAGTAAAAACGAATGTCTGGAGGAGAGGAATGTGAGTTTGGCAGACGCGAGAAGAAACTTACATAATAGGAGTGAATGGCGGGTTTTGTGAGAGGGGTATAGTTGTAGCTCTACTTGGATGCTAAGAAATAAACGCCTAAATTTACAAGATGCCAAGTGAGGGTACCGTACGCGTCCCGTGAAGCTCTAGGGTGGATTTTTCCGACTGCGATGAAGTTTCTCATTAAAAGGTATAAAAGGGATGGTAAGGCTGGGCTTTCTTTTCGACTTGCGTTTTATTTTTCTGCTACTTTTCTGTTTCCAGTGCATGCTAAGCACTACGGAGAGAAGGTGGGTGATGATATATTATATATATAATTATATTATATATATATATATATATATTATATAAGTATATATATATATATATATATTATATATATATATATATTATATATGTAGTATATTATATATATTATAGTATATATATATATATATATATATATATTATATATATATATATTATATATATGTAGTGGAGATCAAGTGACGAGGACATGAGATATTAGGGTCACTTGACCTCCAGAAGAAAAAGTAATTAGTATTATCGAAGTTAATAAATAATAAAACAGTGAGAAAATGAAAAGGATATTATAGTTAAATCATACGCTGAGGTAATGATTGATATCATTTTAATATCCCTTTTATTCTTCTTTGAATCTTATTAGGGATTAAGAAGAAGAATAATGCTCCTGGTTTGTGGCTAAAGGTAGATCACTTATAATAATAGGTAGAAGGGGGGAGAATGAAAAAAGAGTAAAAGATAGATTTATTAATCCATATATACTATCAAAAGTAGTAGAGGTAATGTTAATACATTCACCAGTTATCCGGGATGAGTAAGGGGATAGCTATGATAGATGAAGCAGATCAGACTCCAGTATTTTTATGGAGTACCTGCTTATGTTTATAATTTTCCTTAAAACTAAAACCGCAAATAATTACTATATTAGGGTGTGGTTGAGAAGATTCCAGATACAAAAATGTATTTAATTGTGGAACAATCTCAACGAAAACAAGGTAATAACTAGGTAAGTATACATAATGTCACAAGTAACTTTAAAATACCTTTTAAAGGTAAATTAAGGTTGAAACTTGAGACTGAATCTTGAGTTTAAATAAAGAACTCAATTATGACCAACATTAAGAGTTGGCTTAAACAAAACAAGATGGGTCTTGGTCAATTTGGATATGAATCTAAGATTAATCTCTGGAAAGACTGAAACATAAGAATGTTCTTGCTATGGCCTAGAATTAGGACCCCAAATGAAACTGAGACGGATCTTGTCCCAAAATAAAAACGCCTGTAAAATGATTACAGGCATTAGATTTGTGATTTACATGAAATTTAAGATATTAAGATATTGAAGTTATTTAAACATGACCATTAATTAAATTAGATAACTATTTATATTTAAATTAAAACGATCTTAACCCTACGATAAGTACGTCCTCTGTGAGGGGTCCTTGTGCGAATTGAATCAAGAGAAGTGACGTTTCTTGATGAATAATAACCTTTGGAAGGGACTAGTAATCAATAAGGCAAAAAGGGGGAAAATGATGAATATCGAATGTACTAACATTTGGTAATCAACATGTGAACCTTAAAGAGTTCAATGATTTGATTTACAGTACCCTGGAGAATATCGATTCCCTATTATATAAGTGTTGTTTCCCTAAAATTCATGGGTACAATCACATTTAATGATTATGATGGGAAATAACATCATTTTTATACTTTGGTAAGTATCTTTCGTTAAGCTTTAATAAGCTTTTTAAACTATGTGTTGTTTAAATTACAGTTAAGATTTCAATACAAATACATGGGGATGTCTACTGTAAGAAAGAAAAACTGATTTAGTAACCATATAAAAACCAAGAGTAAATAATGAACAAACAAAAAATATTTGTACTTAAGCAGAGGCAGCAATCCTTAATACTGAATTGTACTATCATTATTTCTATTTAGAAAAAGAATTCCATTCTAATGTTTTTGGTACACATTATGTGGAAATAATATTAAGAAATACAGTTTGACGGGACTCCACACTCACGCCTTACATACATATACTATATATATATATATAATATATATATATATATATTTTATATTATATTATATATATATATAATATAATTATATATATATATATATCTTTCTTTCTTTCTTCACTTCCTCTTTTGCCCCAAAGATTGGGGGTAAGGTGCTGTACAAGCATGGAAAAGAAAAGCAGTAGGAGAAAATGACAAACGTCGAAAAGAAGCCAGCGCTTACCGCCCTCCTGTACCCATTTAATTAGATGAGCAGCTCGGTCACATGACAGAAAATCCAACCCTAGAGCTTCAGCACGGGCCAGCGACGGACCCTCACTATGGTATCGTCAATGTAAGGGTTCAATCCCCTGGGCCAGGTGGGGCCACAGCGCATAAACACCGCCTGCACAAACCTCCGGCCATACTCCTGTTTGAACCTTTCTTCTCGCCTCTACCAAATCACATTTCTCTCTCCTTCCAACATTCGTTTACTGATGCAATCCACATTTTTCTGGTCTCCCAGTCCAAGTCTGGTTCCCAATACAACTCGCACTATACAATCCGCATTAACCAACCGAACTATCATTCAAATCTCTTTCGCACATGACCCCAAACCATCTCACATAACTTTCAATTTATTTCTGCATTTTTCTTTCATTCACACCACACAACTCTCTAATACATTCATTCCTCATTTTAAAGCATTCTTCCACCCTAGCACTTACCGCCTAAAGATGTCCATATTGAAACACATTGAACTTTAGATACTATAGCTTCGTTATTCCAGACCCATAGTCCCTCCTACTATAGACAATAACACAGGTGCATCATACCGCTGCATGTAAGACCTAGCGCACTCAAGACTGTGTCCCTTTACATCCACCCAACGATTTAATTGACCCAGCCACCTTCCTGCCATTCACATCTTTCCTATCTACACATCTGCAGTCATCGTTCCCTTCTAAATTCAAACTATATACCTAAAAATATTTAAACTCAGACACTTGTTTCCAAGCTGCTCACCATCTAATAATACTTCACCGAGGGACTGTCCTCACTCACAACCATAACCTTTACTTTTATTCTACAGTTTTACTTCAAGTCCCCTCCTTTTCTCCACACCTGCCCATCTCTATACCAATACCTGCACAAACTCTCTTCAGATTCGGCCTACACAAAACACAAGAAAATATAACATATAAGGTATGGGCCGCCTCCACTCATCTCCATATTCTATCATTCTTATTCTAACACCATTTCCTGTTATCCCCACCTCGAATTACTTCTCCATAACCGCATGCCATTATGCAAATTGAATAACACAGGAGACATAACACATCCCTGCCTCACTTCCGCTATTAATCCTAAACCAATTCACCATTGACACCATTTATATTTATTCTTACACACGCCGCACTATCGTCATACATAATTTGATTCCATGCAGAATGCCTACCACCAACACATATATCACTAACACCTGCCATAGAGCTTCCTATTTAATCCTATCATAATACGCCTGTGTCAAATCCATAAAACCTAATATACAATTTATCTTCTTATATTTTAAATTTTCTCTCAATTCATTTTTATATATATTTATATTTATTAATATACTATATCTATTATATATAGTATTATATATATATTTAATTATTTATAAATTACTTTATATACTATTATTATTATTATCCTATTAATTATCATATATATAATATATTAATATATAATATATTATATATTTATTTTATAATATTATATATATATATTATATATATCTTATATTATATATATATATATAATATATATATAATATATATATTATATATATAATAATATTATATATATATATATTATATATTATAATAATTTTTTATTTAGTTTTTGTTTATTTTTTTTAATTGTAACTGAATATTCATTTCTGCTTTTCATATCTTCTTTTGACGTCTTGGAATATGTATGCTCGCAGGACACGTCACGCATGGTGCTTGCTAATTTTTGTCTAACCCAGTGATGCAGACGTTTGTGAAGACAGTATTGGGGTTTGTATCACGGATCAAAAAAATATTATATTAGTAAGTCTATTCCTATTATATATATATAATCAATTCATTATATTATTATCTATATATATTAATATAGTATATATTTATATATATATATATATATATATATATATATCAATATATATTATATACTTAGCGGTGTGCTAGGTGTGAGAAGAATTGACTAAAAGAGAGAATGATGATATTGAGAAGTGGTGTGGTGTGAAGAGGTAAATGAGAGAATAAATGAAAGTAAGTGGAGAAAGTATGGTTTGGTCATGTGGAAAGGGATGAATGATAGTCGGGTTGTTAAGCGGATGTATTAAGGGTGAGTGTGTTTGGGAACCGATCGCGGCTGGGAAGACCGAGAGAAGTGGATTCGAGTCATGTAAACGACATGTCCTGATAGGAGAGAATGTGAGTTTTTGGTTCACGAGGCGAGAGTAAGGGTGCATGTTAGGAGAGAGTGGCGGGGTTTTGTATGGTGGTTTGGGCCTTTCCTGGGCATAGGGATTGATCCCTCATTGCGATTTACGATAGTGAGGCGTTCCGTCTTGGGTCCATGTAAGCTCTAGCCGCGTGTGGTATTTTCCTGGTCCTGTTGTACGAAGTTCTCACTAGTCTCATATAGGGTTACATATTACGGCTGGGCTTCTCTTTCTTCTCGACAACTTTGTCTATTATTTTCTCTCTACTCACTTTTTTCTTTTCCGGTGCATTGTAGCGACTACCCTATACTTCTATATATCACCGTTCTTAATGTGGAAAATAATGAGGTAGCTTAAAGAAAGATAAAGAAATAATAATTATATATATATATAATTCTATAATATGTATATATTATTATATATATATATATCTATATAATATTATAATATATATATATGGGAAGTGCGTGTTAGGTATAATGTATTGGCCAATGATTAATGTATTTTCAAACATAAGTCAGTAATTTACATAAGTACATACAATATTTAAAATATTTCAGATTATATATATATATTTTATATATGAGGCTAAGTAGTTGTTATTAGTTATGTCTGTACTATATATATGGAGCGTGGTTGAAATGTGCCAAGCGCACAAGGAATGAAGTTTTCTAAAGAAAGATTGTTTGAATTATAAGAGGAAAAAAGTGAATACTAAAGAGTGCAACGTAGGCAGCGAGGAAAGAGGTAAACTGATACAGTTGGAAGGATGGATGAAAGGGAATCCTGTTTCTAGATTTAAAGCGCGAAAGTTTAAGAATGTGAAATAAGGGGAATCCTGCTTAGAATAATGAACGAGGGATCAGTGCCTGTTTCGATAACTGTGCAAATGGATTGCAGGGTTGGTTGGAGAGACACTTCTCGAAATCTTGCAATAACATGGCAGTAATGTAGATGGTAATAATACATGTTTGTGGGTTTTTTGGACATTGGTTGCAATGCAGAAAGGAATTGGGTATGTGTTAGGGATGGGAGGTAGTTAGTGAAGGGAGGAGGTAATTGGCCGATTAGTATGTGATGAATGTGGTTGTGAGAGATTTGGGTTTTAGGATTATTTCATGCACAGAGATAGTGTAGCGGGTTGAATATTACGTGAGGTGAAGGTATGCATGGCTAAGAAAGGGATGCGCGTAGAAGTGGTAGAGTCACAGTAAGCATGTTAGATATTTTGGAAGTCTTTTGTGATATACAAAGGCGTTTATGGAGGGGTGGAAACAGGCTTGAGAGGAGTAAGGGATTAGTGAGGATGAGCTGAGTAGATAATAAGTTAGTTATTTCTGTAGTATAGTTATGCAGGGGAGAAGCTGTAGAGAATAATTTAATGTACTGGGTGTGAATATTAGTTTTAATTGAGTGTTTGCGCAGGGTACGGAAGATATGAAGAGTGCGTCGGACAGTGCGAGGCTATATATATAATGAGGGACCGTATGATAATGGATGAATGCGTCGAGTAGACCAGAGAGTAGCGTGGTTTGGATAAAGAGAAGATTGGACAGTGTAGGATGGGAGTTTGTGAGTAATTGGGTTGGCTAATAGATTAAAACATTGATAGCTCTAGAGTGAGAGCAAATCTTAGTACGCACAGTTGAGAAACAATAAGTTATGAGTGAGAAGTATTAAGTAGGTTTATATGATATTGGCTCAGTTTCAGAGTATCTCGTTTTTAATTTGGAGATAAATATTGGCAGCGATTACTGTATGATATACTGAAGAACTTTAATATCGAGCTTCTAGGGCGGTGTTAATGTGGAAAAAATTTTATGGTGTCTCGGTGGTAAGCTTCTGGAAATGGAATCAAAAGTAAATGTTATGTAATGACGATAATGAGCGTAATATGTTGTATAGCGATAATGTGTGTGCAGGGATGTGTTATGTCCCCTTGTCGTATGTCAATTGTGTAATATGGAGTGCGGGTTATGCAAGAGATTATGACGAATGGGGTGGGCAGGATGGTGTTAGAATGGATGGTGAGTGGGAGGGTGGCCCCAACCTATTATATGTCGGGACTGATTTGGTTTTGTGTGGTGAATCAAGAGAATTTGTGTGGTGAATGTGAAGAGAGATTTGGCAGGGTGTGTAAAAAGGAGGGGTTTGTTTGAAAGTAAACGTAGATAAAAGTAGGTTATGGTTGTGAGTTGAGACAGTCTAAAGTTCAATGTGTTTCAGATGGACAATCTAGAGGTGTTGTGTTAGGTGTGAGAATTAGATAAAATGAGGAATGAAACCATAAATTAGAGAGTTGTGTGGTGTGAAAGAAATGAGGGTAAATGAGAGAAATAAATGAAAAGTCGTTGAAGATGGTTGTGTCATGTGGAAAGGATGAATGATATCGGTTGTGTAAGCGGATGTATAGTGGGTGGAGTGGTGTTGGGAAGCCGCCGGCTGGGAGCCCGAAGAAAATGTGGATTGAGTCAGTAAAGGAAATTATTGCTTGCAGGAGAGAAATGTGAGTTTGGAGAGGCGAGAGGAATGGGTGATTGATAGGAGAGAATGGCGGGGTGTTGTAGGCCCACCTGGGCCAGGGGATGAACCCTACACTTGACTTACCATAGTGTGGATCCGTCGCGGTCCCATGAAGCGCTAGGGTGGATTTTCTGATTGCGACGAGTTCTTACTAATTAATGGTACAGAGGGGGCGGTAAGGCTGGGCTTTCTTTTCGACATTTGTCATGTTGTTCTTCTACTTGCTTTTCTTTTCCGATGCTTGTACGCACCTTACCCCCAGTTTTGGGGAAAAAAAGGTAGATTATGTATCGAATTATTATTATCATTATTATTAATTATTATATATTAAATTATTATTAATTATTATTATTATTAATTATTATTATTATTATTATTATTATTATTATTATTATTTAGCCAAAACGATCAGCTTCAATACTTGATCCTCTCTCAAATGATAGAAACGCTGACCTTTGGCAACTTGCCACAGTAGAGAATTCTCCAAAAATTTTGTATCAACGGCCTTGACAAAATCATTAAATGAGTGCCCTCACAAATTTATAGAAATGAATAAGGACGGACTTACGAGCAATTTGTACAGTGTATATATATATATAGTATATATTATATATATATTATAAATATATTATATATATATTATCTATTATATATTATATACTATATATATTATAATCTATATATATATATATATTAGTATATATATATTATATATATCAATATATATATAATATTATTATTATATTAATAATCTATATATATTATATAGTATATATAATATAATATATTATATATATATATATACGCTAAGCTATGTTTTTATTTTTAAAAATTAAATATTAAGAAAGCTTATAATTAATGTTTTATAGGAATCAAAGTGTTTTAACTTGAAAGTGTCTGTTGGAAGGTGCTACCCGTTGAAAATCGTTTTTCCTGGATAATTCTTGCTCTTTAGATTGAAATACTAGAAGTTCCCCTCTTCCTTCATGATTTTCCTGCCTTTCTGATTTTTATTACGTAATTTTTTAGTCCTGAATATACCTATCGTTGCACGTCGACAGGTTGAGACTCGCAATTTATTCATCTCGATACATTTTAATAAAGATTAAAGTAATTTATTAATACTGTTTTTCCTTTCAGTTAAAATCTCTGGAAGAGAGCATTTCGTATATCATTACACAAGCCCCTATGCCGAACACTTTCGTTGACTTTTGGTCTATGGTGTGGGAAAACCAAGTTGAAATTATTGTTTGTGTAAATACTGATGCCGAAGTGAGTAAATGCTTCATGTAGCTTGAGAGTAGCATTAATTGTGGTAGTGGAGTTTTTAATAAATTATGTTCATAATAGAAAATATTTTGCTTTTTTATTTATTATTAAAATAATTTTAAAATTGTTGTATAATAAATTGTTTTTAGTTTATTTTGATAACGTTGTTAGGAAGAGTAACACTCAAAATTCAAGAAGAAAAAAAGCTCAAATAGACTGAAAATAAAAATTGTTTGAAAATTTTCTGAAGACTATTTCAGAAAAATTTATTTCGTTTCCTAGTTAATATATTCCGTTTTAATATTTTAACTTAATATTCAATTTCAATATAAGCAATAAGTTTTATTTAGGCATTGTCTAAGACAAGGTTTATTTAAGAGATCGGCTCTTCTCATGCAAAGCAGAAAACAAATTGAGTCATAATTTGACGAATTATAAGTTAACTTTTTTGGTCCACATTATGAAGTTTAGTGACGTCATTAGAACAATGACGTAACAACAAGCGAATAATCGCTCATATCGAACCGCATTTAAATTATTATACACTCCCTAGTGCAGGCTAGTTTAGTAATACTTACCATTTATTTACAAACAGGATCGTTGTCTCTGAGAATGTTTTAGTAATTCAAAAATTGTGATTGACAAAACGCCTAATGTTATGACATCAGTCATAACGTTTTGAGAAACTATTAAACTATTAATCCCTGACTTCATTAAGTGCATCAAGTGCATAGAAATCAAATTAAATTGAAGGGAAAAATTTACATTTGCTGTATAATAGAATCCTCAAATTATTAATTTTTATTTTTTTAATTTAAGAAATTAAAATATATATTTGACTGATACTTTCTTTAAAAAAAAAGTTTGTTTTAATAATTTGACTCTTTATTGATAAAAATTTTTGATAATTTTTGTTTAATCACCTTAAAAACATTATGCATGAAATTCAACAACTTAGACATTTTCCAGCTCTTTATAAGAAAAGACTAATAGTTGCACTTTTTTCTTGCGATAACACAATCTTGTCTTATTTTTAGTTTGTTGTTGGAGTGGGATGTAGTGATTAGCATATCAAATAAATTGAGAGAAGCGGGATTATGATAAATGTGAAGAAAGCAAAGATTTTTGTTATAGGTAGAGAGGAGGAAGAAGCATAGAGTGGTGGAAGAAGGAGAAGAGATTGAAAATGTAGGGTGGTATAAATATCTTGGTGGGGTTTTTACAAAGGAAGGAGGAAACAACAGAGAGATCACAAATCTGATAATGCAGTACTGGAAGGCGGTGAGAGCTTTGTTTCCCATCATGAGAGACCAGCAAATGGATGTAGCTGTCAAGAGAGTTATTTATAACAGCGTACTGATGCCTATTCTGTTGTATGGAGTAATACAAAGGAGGAGGAAAGCAGAATGCAATCAGCAGAGATGAAAATTCTGAGAGCTATGGTGGGGAAAACTAAAAGAGACAGTGTAAGAAACGTAAGGGTGAAAGGGAAGTAAGTGTTAAGTCTACTCTACACAGGATGGACGCAGCTAGATTGAGATGGTGGGACATTTGAAGATGATGCCAATGAGTAGAGTGGCGAAGAGAAGATGGAGATGGATGCGGGAGGGGTGAGACCGGAGGAAGACCTAGAAAGAGATGTAAGAACTCAATGGAGCATTCTTTGAGAATTTATGGACTTCCCGCAAAGCAGACCTGGATGGAACAATAAGTGCCGTTAGATGGAGGACGACGCTGATCCGTTTGACAGACTAAGTGTCCTACCTAAGAGGGGATGTAGATGCAGATGTTGAGATTAAAGTTTTCAGGAAAGAGGATATTGTACTAGTAGTTAAATTTTCTAATACATGTCTAAACCCTCTTATCAAAACCATAGTCCAAAAAATTTTTATAAATCTTATTTTCGCAAATGTAATTTAGAGAGCTTATCAAAAACCTGAAATATCTCCTGAAATCCCTTGAAACTATACCCTCCATAAACGCTTTATTACACAACTTCCAAATCCAATCAATCACCATCTCGCCTCCGTTCTTGATCATTTCACCAGTAATTTCATCGTATACCTGCAGATTACCATCGTCAACTTTTTCACGGTCTACCCATTACCTCCTCCTTACTAATACCCTCATCCCCAAAATACCTATTCCTTCTTGCACCATCAAACCCACACACATTCACTATCACCTCTTCATTACTGTTAATATTGTGCAGATTTTCGAAGTGTTCTTTCCACACTCCCCTCACATCCATTTCATCAGTTACAAAAGCACCATCCCTATTCATTATTCTAAGCAGATTCCCCTTATTCTCATTCTTAACCTTTCGCGCTTCCTTCCAGAAGAGTTCCTATCCTTGTAAGTCCCATTCATTCTCCTTCCAAAACTGTTCATTTACCTCTTTTTTTCTCCTACGTATGCACTTTTAGTATTTCTTTTTTCCTCCTTATATAATTCCAAGCATCTTTCTTTTGAAACTTCATCATTTGCTTTTAGTACATTCAACCACGCTTCTTTTTTACTTTTAACCGCTTTCATCACCTTTGCATTCCACATACACTGTTACAGTCATGTCTCACTTCCTACTTTGAATGCACAATCCACATACTTCCTTTGCACTACAAACAATTGCCCTTCATTCGCCCCCAGATTTGTTCAGTATCAACTTGTTCACATTTAACCTTTACTAGCGAGCGCTCTCACATACTTATCCTTTTGTCTTGTTCACTAACTTCTCACTCTTAA
>JABUQX010002893.1:10000-27500 GCA_015478945.1 Trachelipus rathkii | reverse complement strand
CTGGCATTCATGCTAGAGACAGTGCGTATCGGGGGTGGAAAAGTTCTCGTTCTCCTATCACTCTCGCTAATTCATTCTAGCTAGAAAATCGTTGCAGGGATACTCTTCGACCAGCAAAGCGGCCTTCATCAAACGAAAGTGCGTAACCTCCTTGGTTCTCCTGCTGACAAAATCTTCTGGCCTCTTGCCAAAACATCTTTAACAATCGTAAATCTGCCTTTCCTCCTCATTCGATCTGATGGTTCTGTTTTATTCGAACTGAAAAGTCCAATCTCTTCGGCCTTCTATTTCCCTCTAACTCAACCCTGGACGATTTTGGCATTCCTCTTGCCCTACTATTTTCTGCCTCTTATGTGTCCGATGCATTTGCCTTGATTACAGTTTGATCGGGTGATGGGCCCCTGAAATCTAGAACGTTTTAGGAAGGCGGGGCCGTGATGATTCCTCCCCGAGCTTTGAGGAAGTGTGCTTCCGTTCTATCCCTGCCCCTCGTTAAACTATACTCTCTATGTCTCATTACTAGCCACTTTCCATTCAGTGTTGGAAGCTCGAAGATGGTCAACCTATTCCGATTAAAAGGAACCGCTCTGATCCTTCTAACTATCGCCCCATAGCTCTCACTTGTATTCTATCTAAGATCTTTGAAACCCTTCTCAACTCCACTTCTTAGACCAGCAGGAAAACTCATTCTGAGCGCCGTACGGCTTTAGGCGCTCAAGGTCTACTGGGTTATACTTTCCTATCTAACCGAGTTATGCCGATTTATGGTTTTTCGATCTTAGGAACACGGGGAGACTGCGTGGTGGCGCTTGACAAATCCTAAAAGCATTTGACCGAGTATGGCACGTGTCACTGCTCTCTAAGCTCTCCGCCTTTTGGGTTCCTCCTTCTCTTTGCTTATTATGTCTAGCTTTCTTTCAAATGCTCAATATCGGCGGTTGTTGATGGGGCGACTTCTCCTTTTCTTGTCAATAGTGTGTTCCTCAGGTTCTGTCTTATCTCCTATTTATTCCTACTTTTCATTAATCATCTTCTCACCTGCACCTCTAACTCTATTCACTCATATGCCGACGATCGACCTTCAATTCTTCAAACTCATATCAATTCTGATCCCTCTTTTACTTCTAGAATTGGCCTCTCGTCTTAATCTTCCGATTCTATTCTCGTTTATCTGGATAGAATTTCCGGATGGGGTAGTTCAGCCTTGTGAAATTCAATTCTTTAAAAAGCACAACTTCTACAAATCTCCTTCTCAAAAACACCTTCTAACTTCCTATCTCTTATCGGACGGTTCTCTCGTTTCTCCTGTTGACGATATAAACATCCTTGGCCTTAACGCCCATAAAACAAAAAAAATGTCTTGGAAAACTCGCATCACACAGCGTGCCAGGCGGCCTCAAAGAAACGAAGTTCTGTTTAGACTGGAGACTTTTCCTCTTCTCAGTTACTCCAGCGATACAAGGGTCTCTCATCCGCCCTTGTATGAGTACTGCTCTCATATCTGGGGGGGGGGGTCTGGTTTCACCCGGCTTTGGACAGGGTTGAGTCAAAGGCCAAAAGGCTTATAAACTCTTCTTACTTTCCAGTTCACTTGACCTCTATCTTTGCGGCAGTGTTTATGCTTTATCTCTATCCTATAGGCACACGCACGCAGGCTCGAGGGAAGCTATCACTCGGGTACCACAACCTTACCATCCCATCGTAGCACACAAAAGGGGTGCTGTATCTGCGCACAGTTTTGTGTTGACATTGTAACTCAGGCTAGTTCCGTTGTGGTGATTCCTGTCTTTCCGCAACCTCTGTTATTGTGGAGATTCGCCTCTTCTGTATTTCCTGCTGAATTTAATCTCCTCACTTTAAAGCTGCGTCTGTGTTCAATGCGTAATTTGGTTGAGGGGAACTGTTGGCGTACTATACCCCCCTTGAATAGGGGCTCTGCAGGTGAATGTGGTGACAACTGTAAAAAAAATTCGGGTAGGCAGATATGTGGCAAATGAATCTGAATCTCCTACTCACCTCATCAAAAGCAATTCTTCAGATTATCCCACAAAATCGCACTCTCTTCAACATTTCCCTCAGATTGACCATATGTCGCAACCACACAAATTGTGACCTTTTCAAACTTAAATTTAATCTTGTAGATTTCTAGTTACTCACACACCCAAAATCTACATAGCTCTCTACCACAATCACCAACCACCAAACACATTTCACACACACCACTCATTTTCACCGTTTTCCTTTCATCTTTTTTTTCAGTCACAGCGAGGCAAATCAAATTTTGCCCTTTCTAAATACATCCATTCACCTCTCTTCAATCTTCTCCTCCAACATTTATTCCTCTGCTATTTCATATACCATACGATTTCATACATTTCCCAAAGATAAAAAGACCGTTTACGGCGATTACGGACCTTCTCGAGGCATGCATAGCATCCTGGCAAAAATTAATGGCAGGGAGCAGCAGCCTAACTAGCAACCGTCCTAGTCGCCTTCCTTACGACACGCAGGACATACGATGGGCAATTTTTTTCTCCACACATAGGGATATAAGGATAAGAGTCTGTAGGATGTTGCTAGAAAGAGGCGTTGGATATAAGTATGCGTATTGATATGTTGGATAAAAGTGGTGTTTCTAAAGATATTGTCTGGAGGATTGAATTTTGATACGAACGCAGAACAGAAAGGCGAACCATTGGGCATTGGATGTCATACATACCATAAGCAAATGGGTATAGATATATATATATATAATTATATATTATATATATATATATATAATATAATATTATATATATATAAAATTATAGTATAATATATATATATATAATATATATATATAATATAAATATATAATATATATATATATAATAATATATATATATATATAATATATATATATGATATTATTATTGAGATTTAATATTATCCAAAATTCTTAATATTTGTTCAATTAATCGGCAAAATAATCGGCAAAAACTGACGATGACGATTGAAAAAAATATGCCGATTTTGCCGATGACGATTAATCGTTCCATCACTAATATATATATATATAGTACCTATAATATATATTTATTTATTATATATTATAATAGTATATTGATATATATATATATAATAATATATATATATATATAGTATATATATATATATAATAATATATAATATATATATATATATTTATAATTATATATATATATATAATATATATATATAATATATATATGATATATATAATATATGTATATATATATATATATATATATATATTATATATATATATATATATATATATATATATATATATACCGGTATATCATCTTTTTTTCCCAAGATTGGGGGTAAGGTGCTTGATATGCATCGGAAAAGAAAAGTAATAGAAGAATATGACACAAGTCGAAAAGAAAGCCCAGCCTTACCGCCCCCTCTATACCTATTAGTGAGAACTCGTCGCAGTCAGAAAATCCACCCTAGAGATTCACGGGACTACGACGGACCCTCACTATGTCATATCGTCAGTAGGGTTCATCCCCTGGTCCAGATGGGCCACAACCATACCCCCTCACAAAACCCCGCAATTCACTCCTATTACGCACCTTTCTTCTCGCCTCTGCCAAACTCACATCCCTCTCCTTCAAAGTTCAAACATTCCTTTACTGACTCAATCCACTTTTTCTTCGGTCTCCCAGCCGGTCGATTCCCAACACACACCACTATTCATCCGCTTAACCAACCGACTATCATCCTTCCTTTCCACATGACCAAACCATCTCAACGTACTTTCATTTATTCTCTCATTTACCTCTTTCTTCACACCAAATGACTCTAATACGTTCATTCCTCATTTTATCAATTCTTTTCACACCTAGCACACCCCTAAGATTCCATCTGAACACATTAACTTAGATCTATTCCGCTTATTCAGACCATAGTTCTCATTAACTATACCATTAAATAGTAACAACATACCCTCATGTAAGACCCTATCGCACTTAAGACTTAGTCCTTTTACATCCACTAACGATTTAATAACACCAGCCACCTTCCTGCCATTCACAACTTTCCTACGACACTCTGCATCATCCGTTCCATTCCCTTTTCAATCCAACATATATATAAATATTTAAACTCCGACACTTGTTCCAGCTGCTCACCATCTAACATAACCTCACAACCATAACCTTACTCTTATCTACGTTTACTTTCAAACCCCTCCTTTTACACACCCTGCCAGAATCGTCCTGGAGCCAAGTCGCTCTCAAAGCGGCGTCTGGTGCAGCATTCACCACAGCAAAACCAAATCGTCATCCGCATAGAATAGGAGGCACCCCCAGTCACCTCCATTCCTTGCATTCCTAAAATTAATTAACACATTCCTGACCACTCCCATCTCTAAGTCCTTTCATACCCCATCCATATTACAAATTGAATAACCAAGGAGACATAACACATCCCTGCCTCACTCCGTTATTAATATAAAACCAATCAGTTTGTGATTGAAAATGTTATGTGAGAAATTATATGATGCTCTAGCCTCTCTGAAGAGAAATAATAATTTGGTAATTTCAAGATCTGATAAAGGACAGAATCTCGTTATCTTAAACAAAGATGATTATCTTTCAAAATGTACAGATTTACTTAATGACACCTCTACTTACACTTTACTCAATAAAAACCCTCTTCAAAACTCACATAACACTTTCAATCACAAACTTAAACTCATCATTAAAAACCACCCAAACCTCCTTCCTGATCTAAAACCTAACCTCCCCCGCATACCTCAATTCTACGGTGTTCCTAAAACACATAAAAACAACATCCCTGTCAGACCTATCATATCCAACATTAATTCAGTTACATATAAACTCTCCTCATGGCTGTCCAAACAACTAAAACCATTACTAGGACATATTTCACCCTCCCACCTAAAAAACTCTGAAGATTTTATTCAAAAAACACACAATATTTTGCCTCATAATAATCACATTCTTAGTTTGCCTCATAATAATCACATTCTTAGCTTTGACGTTACATCCCTTTTCACGTCAGTTCCCGTCCCTTTTGCTATCTATCTATTAGAAAGATTCTTTAACGAAAACAACTACAACCTAGATTACCCTTTCCCTCTCTTCAAACAACTAATCTTACTCACCCTTGAACACAATTTTTTTCATTTTAACAACACTTACTACAAACAAAACTCTGGACTAAGCATGGGATCTCCCCTTTTCCCAATTCTTAGTAACATATTCATGGAATTATTAGAACACTTTTTCATACTTAACCACCCTCTTCTGTCCAACACCACATGGCTTCGCTATGTGGATGATATTTTTATCTCCACTCCCTTAACCACCAACCGATTTACAACGGAACTCTCTAACAATAACACCCTACCTTTCCTTTACACCCTCCTCTCTTGGAACAATAGTCTTACCCTACTATTTAGCGTATACCGTAAACCTACTTCTAACCCTTCTTACATACATTAGTACTCCACACATTCGCAACATATTAAATCTGGTGTTCTATCCGCTCTCTCTGCCTAAGAGCTCTACGCATCTGTTCTTTTACCTTTCTACATTATGAAATTAAACACATCTTCAATACTTTTAAGAAACTCTCTTACCCTACCTACACTATTAAAGGCTCACTAAAAAAAGGCAAAAAAATTTATATTCTACAACCCTACCACCGTGAACAACACACACTCCCTCACCTACCTACCCATTCCTCACTTACCACATAAACAAATACTCAAAACTTTACCTTCATCATTAAGACTAACTGCATCTAACACCTCATCTCTCAAAAGAATCTTCAAACCACCAACTCACTTACAAAATAACATCTCACAATGCATATACAAAATCCCCTGCCATCAATCCCCTCACAATTACATAGGTGAACAAAGACTTCAACGAAGACGTCTATCAAGCATAAACACGATCTTTCTAACTACTCTCAAAACTCTGCCTCACGCTACATAGATCTAGTCCAATCATAACTTAATATAAAAATACGTGCCCCATCTTAGAAGTACTAGGACCCCACCAAACGGAAACTCATAGAACACTATGCATACAAACCTTCCTGAACTACAAAAAGGAGAATATACGTTCAATCCCACACTAACAACATTCTTCCACCACACCATTTTTCAAAAAATAAAAACAAAAATTTACTTAAATCTAAACTACTTCTATTTCAACAGTTTTATATAATATTACAAAAATTTTATTAATTTCATTTAGTCTTCAAATAACAACGTCTGAAAAGATGGTCAGAAAATTTAAGGACCGGAAAGCTAACTGATTTAACATCTTAAATGAAGACCACTGGTAAAGACTTTAAATAAATTATGCTTTTTATTGAAGTCAATATTTTAGGCCTTCTATTAATAACATTATATATATAAATATAGATATATATAATATATATATATATATATTTATATAATTATATATAATATATATATATATATAGATATATACATATATAATATATATAATAATATATATATATATTATATAATAATATTAATATATATATATATATAATATTATATTATATATATATTATTATATATTAAATATATATATATAATATAGTATATATATATAATATATATATCTTGAATCTCCTAACTCGATGTTCTGTGGCTTGAAAATCTTTCTCCCTACTACTATCGTTATCTTGTGTTTCTGGTACTGCTCCCCTAATGGAACAGATTTTCACGTTTTTTTTTGACTATCCTACTACTTCTCATGAGACTGTTACTTCTTCCCATTCAAAGCTGAGGTTTATTTAGGGGATTTCAGACGTACACCACACTGAGGGTTGGGCTCCCTCACACTGATGTTAGGTGGGAGGAGGCCAAAACATTCAGTATTCTCAACGATCTGGAACAGTTAATTAAGGAACGCTACCAGCATAATTCCAGATCGGTCCTAACCCAATCTGAAGTACGCTTGACGTTATGTGGTCACCACTACTCCGCTTGTGCTCGCTATAGAATACACCATTTCTCCTAAACTAATTGGTAACTTCTGAAGCCACAATCTTATAGCTCTTAACTTATAATACTTTTCTCCAGCAGCTCTCCATGCCCTAAACGTAATTTCTGGACTTAATCGGGCGTTAATTGGGGCATTGCGTTGTTTTTTGGCTAACCACTCTTGGAATGAATCCTGCTTGACACTCGGGGGATGCTTCGGTCGCCGCTGAAAAGGTAGGGGGGCGTAATCGTTGATGGGAGGAGCAGGTTCATTCCATCTTCAACTAAATCATTTCTTTCTTCAAAATTCATTGGTTCATGCGAGCTTGTTTCGCGCGCCCAGTTCAGAGAGAGACATTGCTATCGGGCATTTGTAAAACTCGTCGTTCTCCTATCACTCTTACTAATTTTCATTCTGCCGGAATCGTGCAGGGATATTATTCGTTCAGCTAAGCGCACTTTTACTAAAAGAAAGTGCGACAACCTGCTGTTACTCCTACTGATAAAAAATTTTCTGGCCCCTTGCCAAAAACATCTCCAACAACTTTTGTTAAATCTGCCTTTCCTCCCTTATTCGCTCTGACGGTTTGTTGCCAACTCTCCTTCTGATAAGGCCAATCTCTTCGGCCGCCTTTTTACTAATTCTACCCTGGACGCATTCTGGCATCCCTCCTGCCTACTTTTTCTTCGTCTGAGGTGTCCCATCTCCCTACCTGTCATTACACATGATTGGGTGCATGGGATCCTGAGTTCTATGAACGTCAGGAAGGCTAGTGGCCCGGATGGCATTCCTCCCCGTGTTTTGAAGGAGTGTGCTTCCGAGCTGACGCCTGTCTCCTTCAACTCTACTCTCTATGACTTAAAACTAATACTTTTCCTCAATGATGGAAGCGCTCATATGTTCAACCGATCTCGAAGAAGGGTAGCCCTCTGATCTCTAACTATCGCCCTATAGCTTCACCTGTATGTCTATCTAAAATCTTTGAAACTCTTCTAACTCTCATTTCCTGATCATCTGGAGTCTCATTTCCCTCTTCAGATCACCAGTATGGCTTTCGTCGTTCGAGGTCAATGTTGACAACTCCTATCTACTGATTTTATGGTCTTCTGCCGCTTAGGATCAGAGGAGTCTTGCGGGTGCGCCTTGGACATATCCAAGGCCTTTGACAGGGTTTGGCACCTAGTCTCTAAGCTCCCTTCCTTTGGGTTTCCTCCTTCTTTTCTACTCTTGTCTAGTTTTCTCTCTTGGATCGTTCCATATCAGCTCTTGTTGAATGGAGCGTCCTCTTCCTCCTTCCCTGTTAATTGTGGGTGTTCCGCAAGTGCTGTTCTATCTCCAACTTTATTCCTACTTTTCACCAACGATCTTCAGCTGGTACTTCCAACTCTGTTCACTCTTTATGCCGATGACTCAACTCTCCATTCGTTTCAACTAATTTCAAATCTGCTCCCTCTTTTTGCTTCTAGAGTTGCCTCTCGTCTTCAGCTTCCGATTCTTTCTTGCCGATCTGGATTGGATTTCCCGGTGGGGTCACCGCCACCTTGTAAAATTCAACTCTTAAAACTCAACTTCTCCACATCTCCTTCTCAAAAACACCTCCGACCTTTATTTCCTTCGACGGCTCTAACGCCTCTCCTGTGAATAACATAAACATTCTTGGTCTTAACATTAAACAACAAATTATCTTGGAACCTCATATTTCAATGGTTGCTAAGGTGGCCTCAAAAGAAGCTGGGAGTTCATTTCAGGTTGCGGATTTTTCCTCTGCAAAGCTACTCCAGTTATATAGGCCTTATTTCGCCCTTGTATAAAGTACTGTTCTCACATTTGGGGCGCTGCGGCTCCACCCTTCTATTGGAAAGGGTTGAGTCTAAAGCTAAGAGACTAATAACTGTCCCCTACTTTCAAAACTCTCTTGACCCTCGTATCTCTGCGACGTAGACGTTGGCCTCTACCTTTCTATAGGGTACTACGGCGGCAGATTGCTTCAGGGAGGTTGACCTCTTCGCATTCCTCCACCCTTGCGCCGCCCTCGTTGCACAAGGGTGCCTTGCTCCGCACGAATTCTGCTGGATGCGAACCCGACTTGTTCGTTGTGGTGCCGTTCTTTCTTTCCAGCTACTTCTGCTCTTTTGGAACTCCTTGCCTTCTTCTGTTTTCCACTATTTAATCTTCCTCTCTTTAAAGCCACGTCTGCGCTCAGCCTGAGAACTTTTTTCGCGTGTAACGGGGATTGGGTGTTTATTTTTAATGTTTATTTCCGCCCCCTCCTTGAAAAGGCCCAGCCCGAGTGGTGGTGATCTGTAAAAAAAAAAAAAAAAAAAAAAAAAAATATTATGGATGCACCGATACCATAGTATCGGTGGTATCGATCGATTTTTGAAGTATCGTGTCGGCAATTTGTTGAGTATTAGTATCGATAGGGATATCGGCATAGGGTATCGGTAAAATTTTCCGATACCAAACATTTTTGCGTCTTTAAATATATATATATATATATATAATAATATATATATATAATAATATATATATATATATATATATATATATAATATTATATATATAATATTATATATATATTATTATATATAACGCCCATGTATGGCCGCTCTCTGTGAGGCCGTGTGGCTATACCACTGACTCGAATAAATATATTATATATATATATATATAAATATATATATATATATATATAATATATATATATAATATATTATATATATATATATATATATATACATATATATATATATATATATATACATATATATATATATGTATACATATATTATATATAATATATATATATATATATTATATATATAATATCTTATATAAAAATTGATATCTAATAAATATGACATATTTCTTTTTATATGTTTAAAGTTGGAATAGTTTATATATATATATATATATATATATATATAATATAATATATATATATAATATATATATTATATATATTATATATAATATATATATATATAATATATATATAATATATATATATAATAATATATATATATATATATGCCCAGCGATCCGAAAAGTTCAGGCATGTAACTAGAAAAATATAACATATATACGAAAATAAATTATTATTAATCAGGAGACATTTTACGCAGAAATTAAAAAAAAAAATTATTTTTCTGAATTATTATTAAAAACTCCATATTAATATTAGTAAAAAATGCAGGGCTCTGATTGACTTAAAAGACCTTGAAAGCTGCAGTTTCGGGAGAAAAAGATGATTAATGCGGATTATATTATTGTGGAGAAATTATTTATTTTTCTGTTTTTCTTCTTATTGTGTTTGTTGTTCGAGCCGACGGAAGGACAGAGGGGGGGACAAGTCCCCCCCGTCGTCCCCGGTAGGCGCGAGAAACCCCGACTCTATCAAATCGTTCTTGTTTACCCGTGGGTATTTTTCCGTTTTAAAAAAAAAAAAAAAGTTCAACATTTGGAACTTTACGTCAACAGTGCGTATGTGAGCGGCATCATCGAATGTCAAAAAACTGTTAATATTTCAAGATTTTAACAATTTTAAATTTTTTAAAAAAGGTTATTTTTTTATTTTTTTTTAATTTCTTGCGTTAAAAATGGTCTCGCTGATTAATAAAATGATTTTTATTTTCGTGTAGCTGTTATAGTTTTCTATACATGCCTGAACTTTTCGGGATGCTGACATATATAAATATATAATAATATAAATAATATTATATATATATATATATATATATATATATATATTATATATATATATATATATATATATATATATAGATATATATATGATATATAATAGCCAAATAAAGAAGTACCCGCAGATATCTCGAAAATGAAGATAGGGACAAAAACTGATAACATATATGGAATCAGCGTATGAAATTTGTACGGAAAATGAAAAAAAAAATTTTTATTTTTTTTATTTTTTTTTATATCTCAAAAACTACGATAGTTAGAAGAAAACTAATAACATATTTAAAATCAGCTTTTAAAATTTTTTTAGGGATTGGGACAGAGGGGGGGCCGTTTTCCATACCCCGTAGGGGAGGGGCGGAGGAACCCCCGCGACACCCAAATACCAAAGAGCGGGGGTTCCGGAGACCCTCCCCGGAGGGGGGAATAGTCCTACCCCGTCGTCCCCCATGAGCCGAGAAGAACCCCGACTCTTTGCATTTCTTTGACGGTTTTACCCTGGGTATTCTTTGTTAAAAAAAAAAAAAATCTTTTTTAATACATATTTCATACGCTGATTCTAAATATGTTATTAGTTTTCTTGTACCTATCGTAGTTTTGGAAATATAAAAAAAAATTAAAAAAAAAAGTAAAAATTTTTTTTTTCATTTTCCATACAAATTTCATACGCTGATTCCATATATGTTATCAGTTTTCTTGTACCTATCTTAGTTTTCGAGATATCATGCGGTTAACTTCTTTAGTTTCACCAGTATATATATATATAGAAGATATAAAATATATATAATACTTATATATGAAAGAGTTGTATATTAGAAAATTTTATGTATATATATTATGTAATATATTATTATTTTATATATATATATAATATATATATATATATATATATATATATATATATATATATATATGTATATATAAGAAATATATGTTTATATATCTATTATATATATATATATAGAGTAAATATATCAATATATATCGGGACTATATAATTTTATGTATTTATATTACGTAAATATAAGCTGGAAGAACGTGAGTGACTTCCCCCCCATGTTATAATTTTCAACCATCTTGTGCACGTGTGCACTGTACTTTTTACGGAAAATGTTGCAGCTAAAACTTAAAACAAATTTAATTTTTCTTGCTAGGTAACAAAAGTTTATTTGTATTATCACAAATATTTTTAGTTTTTATCGTGATAAAAAAATTTGAAGGAAAACGCCTAATATTTTTTATAAAAGTTATTTAATTACGTTATTTTTCAAAAATGTCATCAAGAGTACAATGAAAATTAAAAAAAAAAAAAAAAAAAAAAATTAGAAATTTGTTTATGAACCAATCCCAACGTTTCTTACATTTCTACGTAGGAAAATGTTGCTCGGCTTTCTTTCGAAAACAGCCATTGAAAATTTTGAATTTTGAAGAGTATATCCGAAATTTGTCCGATAATTTCCTGATCTCTCTGACCTAGACCGGTTTCGTTTTTGTCATTTGTGCTTACGCTCGGTAAGATATGCTTTCACAGTTTTAGCTCGAATGGTTCGCTGCAAAACACCCACAACCCAACTGCTACTCCCTACTGAAGTTTACTTTGTTTGCAAACAATTGGAATCAGCTGTTGTGATGAGCCCATCGATTTGGAACAAATAGAAATAAAATCATAAAAAATGGTTTATATTGCAAATAATTTATCTACTATTGCGATGGAGTTTATCTGTTTGGAAGAAAATGTATTTAAAGCTGATTTTATTGAACGAAACATTCATCAATTCTAACGGGCCTACCACGTCGCCATATTGTTTGTTTACAATTTTGCGTAAGCACGTCCTAAATTCGATTTCTTACGATAACGCTGTTTGACAAAAAATGAACGCAAACTCGAGCAATTTTTTACGTTTTGTAAGCACAATTGCAAAAACGAAAGCTCTTGTATTGTAAAGTCCGTTTGTTTTGATTTGGACTTACGGAAACTTAAGAAATGCCTTGAGTTTGCGTTCATTTTTGTCAAACTATGCGCATAATCGTAAAAAATGTGATTAGGAATCGCTTACGCAAAAATGTTACAAACAATATGGCGGCGTGGCAGGCCCGTTTGAATTGATGTTTAATTCAATAAGATAAACTTTAAATATAATTTCTTCCAAATGGATAAACTCCATCACAATAATTGATAAATTATTTGTAATATAAACCATTGTTATTTTTTTTTTTCAGTTTATTCCAAATCCATGTGCTCACATCTATATATATATATAGAAGATATATATATATATATATAATATAATATATATATATATATATATATATATATATATAATATATATATATATATATATTTATATATATATATATATATATATATTATATTTTCTTGTCCATTTATACACCAAACAGATCTATATTGCGAACGAAACGGATGAATCGGACATTAACGATTATATTCCAAGCAATCAGAGCGTCAAAGTTGCCGGTTTGTTTTTTTTTTTAACTAAAGGATACCCAACGATTAAATCCCAAAGATGGAAAGAGTCAGGGTCTCTCGGCCTAGTGGGGGACGACGGGGGACTTCATCCCCCTCTGTCCCACCGTCAGCTCGAACCTTTTAAAAAAGATTTTAAAAAAAAAATTGAACAGAAAATTATCATGATAAAAAAACCAACTTGTGGTAACTCTTGCGCTCCTTCTTGGGGCTTTGGCTATCACGTAACACTGCAGGGTTTCACGCGTAGCGTTCGGCGAATTTCATGTCTTTTTATGTAACATTCTTTTAAAGTAAGATGCCATATAATATATATATATAATAATTATATATATATAATTATATATATATATATAGTATATATATATATATAATATATATTATATATAGTATTAATATATATATATATAATATATGTATAATATATATGCCCTTATCTGTTTTACGACTCGTAAGTTTTTTTTTTTAAATATATTGCTACTATATGATACCAAACCAATGAATCAGTGGTAACGGACATGAGTTCAAAATTAAATATTTAATTAAATTTTTTAAAAATCACTTTTATGTTAAATATTGTTTAAAAATGAAATATCTCGAAAGTACGACACTTACAGAAAACCAATTAATATTTGGAATCAGCGTATAAAGCTTTTTACAAAATATGTAAAAAAAAAAAAAAATAAAAAAAAATAGGCGCTCGAACCGAAAGGAACAGAGGGGACGTTTTCCAGTACTCGTGGGGAGGGGCGGTAGAACCCCCGCGACACCAAATACCAAAGAGCGGGGGAAAAGTCCTACCCTGTCGTTCCCCAGAAGGCCGAGAGACCCCGACTCTTGCCATTTTTGCGGTTTACCCTTGGGTATTCCTTTAGTTAAAAAAAAAAAATAATAAAACTGACGGAGTCGTAAAACGTAAAAGGTCCTATATATTTTGAATCATATCCGTACACTTGAAATTGATTTTAGGATCCAATACTAAAATAATTAAAAAAGAGCAAAAAAAAAAATTCAAAACTGACGTAGTCGTAAAACAGAAAAGCATAATATTAGTATATATATTAATATATAATATATATAAATATATATATATATAAATATATATATATATATATATTATATATATATATATATTATAATATATTATATTATATATATATATATATATATATATATATACAGAAAAGGTATATATATATATATATATATATATATATATAGATTATAATATTATAAATATATATATAAGATATATATAATATAATTATATATTATATATATATTATATATTATATATATATAATTTATATATATATATAGGGCCCAGCATCCCGAAGAGTTCAGGCAGTAACTAGAAAACTATAACATCTACAGGAAAAAAATAACATTTTATTTCTGCAAGTAATTTCATCGAAGAAACTTAAAAAAAAAATATTTTATATCTAAGATTATTAATACTTTAAATATTTTGTAAAAATCTTACACCTGGCATTGTACGCTTTGATGACCTTGAAACCTGCATTACTTCTCGAGTGCCAAATAACCATTTTATTTTTACGCTTTGGAGAAAGTTTTTTTTTCTTTTTATATCCTTTTAGGGGTTCGAACCGACGGAGGGACAGAGAGGGACGAAAGTCCCCCCCCCGTCGGCCCCCCGGTAGCGAGAAACCCGACTCTACCAATTTCTTGTTTACCGGGTATTTCGTTAGTTTTAAAAAAAAAAAAATTCAACGATTTGGCACCTTGCGTGCTCACTCGGAGTAAGCGAGCATGTTCGATTTCTCAAAAAAACTAATTTTTTCAACATTTTAATAATTAATTTTTAAAATAACGTTAGTTTTTTTATTTTGTTTAATTTCCGGATTAAAAATGTCTCCTGGATGATTAAGAATTGAATTTTATTTCGTGTAGTGTCTATGATTTTCTAGTTACATGCCTGAACTTTCCGGGATATACAGTATATAATATATATATATATAGAATATATATATTTAATATTATATATATATATAATATATATATATATATAATAGTATATATAATATAATATATATATATATATATATATATATATATATATATATATATATATATATATATATATATATATTATATTTTTATTATTAATAATAATAATAATAATAATAATAATAATAATAATAATAATAATAATAATAATAATAATAATAATAATAATAATAATAATAATAATAATAATAATAATAATAATAATAATAATTTTCAGAGCAATGCCAGAAAGCCCAAGCCTATTTTTACAGTTTATAGGTGAAGTTCATAATCTTCAAAAGCAGCAGAGAAATAAGTTAAATCCTGTAGTTGTTCATTGTATTTCGGGGACAGGAAGATCGGGTGTATTTGTTGTTCTTTCTTCTTTTATTAAACAACTTCAGATTAGTAAGTATAAAATTTTTATCATGCTCGCTAAAGTTCTTCTCTTTATAATGTTTCTATTAATTTTTTTTTTTTTTTATCAATTCTCTTTTGACTCTTGTTTCCTAGTAGTATGCTCAGTGCTTGCACATTGTCATGCTTAGTATTTGCCCAATTGTAATTTTTTTTTTTTAGTTTTTTTTAACTTGCAATTATAGTGTTTTTTATTTTTAAATTCTTGCAATTATTGTGGCTTTTTTAACTTTGTTATAAATCTTACTTTTTAGGGCTCCCATTTCTTAAGTTTGTTCCTACAAAATTTCTCACAATTATCCTTTCTTTCTATACTTTGCTCTATCCTGTACTATTTAAACCTTCTGAATCCAAACAGAAGAAAAGTGTTATCTTTGTGCAAAGATTTCTCCTTTCGTAAATCTAATATTTGAGGATTTTCTCTTACTCTCATGTAAGAGCACAATTCAAAAAACCTGTCATCATTTTGTTTTAAGTTTTAAGCATTCAAGCATGATTCAGACTCTGGAGAGGTAGGTTGGCTTATTAAACAGAAGAAAGAGAAGAAAATGAGAAAAGAACAATCGAAGTGGATAATCAAAAGGGGCTGAAAGATCTTGTTACATAGAACATAAGAATCTGTAACATGTGATTGTGGTTTTTTCATGGGCAATAACATCGGAGAAGGCTTTGAAGGCAGATAAAGGAAATATTTGATGTTTTCAGAAACTAAATTTGTTTTTCGGGAAAATATTTTGACTAAATGAAAATTATATTTCAAAATTTAAAATTAAAATTAATCTGTGATTTCAGCGGTGAAGCGAAAATTTTTTTTTGAATTATGAACTTTTTGAAAATTTTGAATTATGAGTAATACTTCATTGGCTGTTTAAATTGATCAACTGAAATATGATTTAGGATGTAAACTGTGTTGTCGTAACGCCTCTCAGAATCTGCTTCATTTTCATGGCTCAGTAAGAGGGCTGCTCAACATATGGTTGCTAGAGTTTTGGAACATTCTACAATCTAGTGATAATATTAATAATTAGTAGTAATAGTGTTATTATTAAACTGGTGAAAGTATTATTAATTGGTGATAGTGTTATTAATAGTGATAATGATAATATAGTGAAATAAGATGATAGCTTTCGTTAATGTTACTGAAGAGGAGAGAATGGAAATAGAAGATAGTAATAATGATGATGTAATGATAGTGATGATAACCATAATGATAGTAATGGTAATAATAATGATGGTAGTGATAATAATGTTGACGGTAATAATGATAATGATATTAACACTAATAATATAAATTATATATATTATATATATTATATAATATATAATATTATATTAATATATATATATATATATATATATTATATATATATATATTATAATATATATATAATATATATAAATATTTTTATTATTTATTTATTTTTACCACGACAATCGGGGGAAAGGTTGCTATTTTATGTTTTTCCCGAACTAGGGGCCCATACAAAGGGAAAAGGTGCAACAGTTATCAGGTGATAGTAACCCCAGCTTCAGTCTGAACCGAAGTCAAGATTATTCCAGCCATCACTGGGCAGGCTAGGCTTCTGACTCCAGACTACTGTGCGTGAGGCGTAATAGGTATGTAGGTGGCTGCAATGTGTATTAAGCTGTGTACGTTGTATGTGTTGGCTATGGATGAGGTTGAGGTGAGGGTATGAGATTAGGTGATTAATACACTATGCCTAAGACTGCAATGGAATTACAGAAAATCTCGCTACGAACGGCAATTTTTCGTGTCCGTCCTGGTGACTAGTCGAAAGTACAAATCCCGTTTTGACGAGGACTCGAACTCACGACCCTAAGCGTGCAAACGCACCACTCAGCCCACTGCGCCATATATATATATAAATAT
>JABUQX010002893.1:0-2500 GCA_015478945.1 Trachelipus rathkii | reverse complement strand
CCATATACAAATGGAATTAACCAAGGAGACATAACGCATCTCTGCTCCGCTATTAATATTACACCAATCACTGTTTGACTTCTTTATTTTTTACACACGCTTCACCATCGTCATACATACTTTTGATTCCATTCAGAAGTTTACCACAACATTATATATGATAACCACCTGCCATATAGCTTCCCTATAAATGCTATCGTACGTCTGTTGCAAATTCATAAAACCTAAATACAATTTATTCTTCTTCTCCCTCTTTCCCAATCATTTGTTTCAATGTAAAGATTGGATCCACACATCCTCTACCATTATTAAACGCACCTTGTTCTTCACCAATCAGTCCTTCAGTCACTCGACGCACTCTTTCGACCAAAACACCAGCATTTATCTTCCCTACAACACTCAATAAACTAATTCTCCTATAATACCTACAGTACCTTATCCCACCTACCCTTATATTAGGGTACTATTATTGCCGTCTCCGCCAATCCTCGAACTACCCTCCATAAACGCTTTGTGACACAACTTCCAAATCCAATCAGATCACCATCTGCCTAGTGATTACTACAGGATGACACAAATTTATTCTTTCAGTTCCTCCATATTTAAATCACTTAATTAAACCTCTTTTTGACAGGGATACAAAATATTCGTCATCTTATGTTAATTTTACAAAAAGAACTTGATTTCCTAAAACTTATTGCTGAATAATGCGGTTCCCAGAAGTTTATAATGACTCAACTTTCGAAAATACTTTCAGCGAAAATTAAAGACAAATCTCAGGCTAAGTTAAACAGCTCCTAAGGATATTTGTAATGAGGTTGGCCTTTTCGTGGGGGGAAATCAGTTACGAAATTCGACGTAAAATTAACGTGGTTTTAAAAACAAACTTTAAACAGTTTAAATTTATATTTATATTTTAAAACTGGAAAATATTTTAAATTTAAAGATAAACTCCCTTTACATCTATGCTCATCAGTAATATATCATTACAAGTGCGGTGACTGCGATGCCACCTACATATGAAAGACAATACGAAGCCTTTTCATACGTATTGATGAGCAAAGGTATTTCATTTACAACTCTAGACCATTTACATCATCCCCCCTATTCACCTATAAGTGCCAGTCTCTTCAGCAAAACGACCGATATGATATGATATGAATTTTGGATATTAGCCCAAACTGAGGAATCCGATCTTCAGTTGTTAGAATCCTTGTATTTGGCATCTCAAACGACCTAAATAAAATCAAGCTTTAACAGTCTTTTAAAACTACTGAAGTGAGATTTTGTTTTAATTAAGAACTCTTTACTGCACGATAATATTGTATCATAACATTATTTATTTCAACTTTATATTATTTTTACTTTAATAATTATATATTTTTGTTTTAAAATTTTATCATTATATTGTCTTGAAATGAGAAGAAGGATTCTAGCCGAACTGGCGGCTAATAAATAATCTAAATTGTTCAAATTCGTTTGGTTATACTCGTTATTTATATATATATTATATATATATTATTTATAGTATATATATAATATATATAAGTATATATATATATATTATATTATATATATATATATAATATATATAATATATATATATATAATTATATATATATTATATATATATATTATAATATATATATATATATGATATATATATATTATATATATATAAATATATATATATATATATATAATGACATACTTTATATTCGTAAATGGAAAGTTGATTAGATTACATAATAAAAAAAATATCAATACTTAGAATAATGATAAAAAAATATTGGCAAAGGTTAAAAATGCAAAAGTACTTGCAAGTAACTTTGTAAATTTTCAAGTACAAAAGTGCAAGTACAAGTACATGGGTTTTAGAAACTGCAAGTACAAGTACTTGTACTTGAACCCAAGCCTGATATATATATATATATATTAATAATAATAAAAATATAATATTTTTATACATTAGCATATATATATATATATATTATATATATATATATATATATATATATAATATATATATAATATATGAGGAGAGTAGCATACTCGAACGATGAAATTACCTCCCATTTTTAATGGTGCCCCTTGCTCTTCGCGTTCATATTCTTCACACACTCATCCTCCAGGCAACATATACTAATCCACCATGTATCCAAATCATATACACGATGATTAAAGTACACACGCCCACTTCGTAGATTACACCCTGTCAGACATCCCTACTACTCATATCCCTGTGTTGCGGGGAGAGAAAGAAGTTTCCCACATCTATGTCCTGCGTTGTCGGAAGTCGACTAAGGGGCGTGGTAGTGGGTGGCTGCCTACTACCATCTATTTCTTGCCAGGAATGCTAATGCATGCCTTGGAGAAAGTCGTGATCGCCGTAAACGACCTTCTACTTTCGGCGAAATTGTATGAAACGTAGGGTAATGGAATGTCGAGGAATAAATGCTTGAGGAGAAGAGGAGAGAGTGATGGATGTAATCTGTCTCTC
>JABUQX010002892.1:25000-30080 GCA_015478945.1 Trachelipus rathkii | reverse complement strand
ATTACAATTTACAAGAACATTCTTTAACTAGCTACAATGAGTACAGAATAAAACATAATGAAAGAAGAGACTTCAATTAATCAGCTGAAAGACAAAATAAAAAACGGCTAATTAATTCAAAACATGACATTGCATAATAATAAACTCCTCTAAGAATAGAGATAGACTTATCATTCAATACTCAAATTCAAAAAATTCTCAGAATTGTGATGCAAAAACATTAAAGCTTTCACCAGTATCTGGCGAGAGCCTGTTCCTTTTTGGGGTGTTTACATTCCCACCTACCACAATTAAAAAATTACCTCTACGCCTCGACTGCTGAGGGAGAGACTTTGATTAAATATTTGCTGCAAGGCACTGATAAAATGGAAAAACCTGGCCCATTTTCATGCCACCACATGAAAGGATTCTTCTTCTGTAGGAAGCATCTCCATGTTCGTAGAGCTTTCAATCTTCCTTCTTTCACAGATTGCAAATTGGAATTATCTTTGCTCCTTGATGACTTTCTCTTCAGTTTTTCGATGAGGTTCTTTGGTGTGATTTCTTTGAAGGTAATGAGATTTTCATTGCATTTCGCCATTAACTTATCAAAGTTCTAACATAACCAGAATTCTCTTCATCTTCAGTAGGTTTATTTGCCGAAAAGCCACCATCGTCACTACTATCAGTGCTGTTGCCAGGGGTTCCTGATAAGGCGGCTTCCACTTTCTGTGGGAATCTTTTTTTTTTGTCACGCGAGCAAAGCTCCTCGGTTATGCCATTTAATGCATTCTAGAAGTGGTTCCCCGTCGGAGATGCCATTCTTTGTGGGGTTTCAGCTAGCTGAAGGAATTCCTTATTAGAACCTTTATATATCGAAACTAAGTTAATTACACAATGTAACAATAAAAATTATTTTTCTGTTTTTCGATTTTTTATGAACTTTTTTATTACAGTTTTTTATCGCAGTATTCAAATAATGTTTTTAGTTTTTCTCTAGCATCGACCGTTTTATGTTACGACGGCAATAAAAAATTATTGGCATCTTCTCATTTTGCAGGGTCGTTACCGGCATCGCGCTGAGTAAAAGTCATTTGGCATTAATGTTTTATGGGGATTACTGCTTTAAGAAATGATTCTATATATATATATATATATATATAATATATATATAATATTATATATATATATATATATATATATATATACTATATATAATATATGATATATATATATATATATATATACACGGCTTATATATTATATATATATATAATATAATATATATATATATATATATACGTATATATAGATACTATATATATATATTCATATATATATATATATATATATATATATTAAAATATAAATATATATATATAACTATAATATATAATTATATATATATACTATATATATATATATATATATATATATACGGGTATATAATATATATATATATATATATATATCATATATATATATATATATATATATACTATATTAAATAATAATATATATATATATAATATATATATATATATAACTAATTATATATATATATTATTATACTATATATATACATATAATATAAGTATATATATATATATATATATATATATATATATATATATATATAATATATATATATATATATATATATTATATTATATATATACTAATACTATATATATTATATATATATATATTTATATGTATTATATGTATAATATATATATATAATAATAATATATATATATATATATATATATATATAATATATATATATACTATACTTATATATATATATAATATATATATATAATATATATATATATATATATATATATATAAATACCATTGTTTAACTACATTCTAGTGCAATGACTTAATTGAAGGTGAGCAGGTTACCAAACTTAAATATCTTTTATCAATTTTTCAGATATTAATACATAATATAAGTAGACAGTGTAAAACGTTTGCAGATTCATTTTGTTATGTGTGGATATTATGCTCTAATGTCCTATTGCGTGATTAAGATAAGCACTGCGGCACCTACATTATATGTGGAAGTTGTAAAAAAAACCTAGAAGGATGGCTAAGGGGAACAAGAAAAGCAATACCTTTGGCTATTCCCAGAATATGGCGAGAGCCAACGAATCACTATGATGACTGCCACTTCTTCATGGTGAATATTACAAAATATGGAAAAGGTAAAGGAAGGCAATCTCTTCCATACCCAGATATTCCCTCATTTAGAACCCCAGTTCCTCATAATGAAAACTACCCTATACCTTCACCACACCTTCAGTAAGTAAAATTGTTTTATGACAAGTCCATGACATATTAAAGAAGAAACGTATGTTTCCTCAAATATATGTAGCAGCTGCTACTCTTATATATATATACTATATATATATATATATATATATATATATATATATATATAATATATATATATATATATATATATATATATATATATATATATATATATATATATATACGGTATATGTAGCAGTTTTTTCTCTTTTCTTTTCTAGAAGACGATGAGCTCATTGAAAACATGCTTAAATATGCTTAAATCCTTGAAATTGAGGGAAAAGATGAGCATAGTTGAAAATGAGTGCCTGGTGTTGCATTTCGAATGCCGCCGTTCAGTGATCTTTTAGGAAATTGTAACAGATCCAAATTGCCAAAACAGCAGAAAAAATGCTCAATGAGTTGTTATAAAAAAAATGGGCGGGTGGGGGGCGGGGCCCCGTTTAATTTTTTGGTCATTAAAAGTGCGTTAATATTACACTCGCACTTTGGACTTGTTTCGAGAGAATTTAGGGATGTAAGTGAAGAACATGGTGAAAGATTTCGCCAGGATATTCAGACAATTTAAAGCGATACCAGGGACGTTGGCGGGAAAGTGCCATTGATGTGATCATATGGCGGGTTTTTGATAAGAGAAAGCCAAATTGATTCACATGAGAAAACACGATGATGAACAAAGCACTTTTAAATGCAAAGTAGGCATGTTTTTGGCATATTAAAGCAGTTCCACTTTATTTTGGGATATTAGGATGCCATCTTATCAAGTAAAAAGTATTTTTTAAGTTACTGTTCGTAAAATTAAACCATCAAAATAAAATAAGATTGTAATAAGTACCTACAGTGTAAGCTCACCATTAACAAACCTTAAAAAATTCCAAAACTTAAAATTTTGCAATAACTCTCAAGTATCGATGATAGAAAAACATGAAGGTCATTTCTGTGTTCAGCGTCAAAAAATATATAGGATTCAATAAAAAAATAAAAAGAAACATTTTTGTGTTACATAGTTGTTAATGAATCTGAAAGTTTCTCCATAATTCCTTCACCCAAAAAGTTTAGAAGTATCTTGCCAAGTATCGCGCCATATTAACGCAATGCCGATAACCCGATACCCCCCCAAAAAAGGCCGATACTGGCCGATACCGATTACCGATACTATCCGGTACTCCTTAGTTATATTATAATATAATATATATATAATATATATATTATATATATATATATTATATATATATATATATATATATATATAATATATATATATATATATATATATACTATATATATATATATATTATGAGTTTTAAATTATCCGAAATTCTTAATATTTGTTAAATTAATCGGCAAAATAATTGACTATGACGATTGAGAAAAATATGCCGATTTTGCCGATGACGGATTAATTGTGCCCATCACTAGTAAGATGCAAGCTCGCGAACAAGCTATTCAAGCAACGAGTAATGCCATCTTCATACAGTGTTAATTGGGATTCACCCAACGGCCATCGCCAAAGTATATACTTGCAATCTAGGGTTGCGGAAAGGAAAAAAACAAGCTCGTTTTCTTCTGAAAAAAATGTGTTTTTTTTTCTGAAAAAAAACGAAACCTGAAAAAACAAGTAAAAATTTGTTTTTTCCAATAAAGTTGTGGAATTTACATGTTTGAACCAATTATATTATAAATTTTAGCAACTATGCTCTTAATTTGGACATTTCTTGGTTCCAATTTCCAACAAGTGGAAGCCCTTGAGTTTGTGTTCAAAATTTTGTTTTTCCATCATTTTATTTTATATTCTGAATTTTGATATTTCATAATATTTTTGTTTATGGCTCATTAATGTTTCTTACTCTGTTTCAGCTTTCAGAAACATTTTTATCATAATTATTTAATCAAAATTTAGAAATGCCACGTGCAAAAGTCGTGTGACTGTACTTTTAAGGAAATAAAAGTAGCAAAGGCCCTCGCATGAAATATAACTTTTGTTTTGTAGACGTTGAAACTAGTACTTATTGCTCATAATCTAGAACCAAGGAAATTCTGAAATTTGCCAAACTGAGAGAGAATGCATTATCTAGGCAGCCTAAGCTTAAGAGTCCTGTTACCGCCCCTCCTCCTTCACCACTGTCATTCTCACACGATACTTCATACGACTGAGATATCAGAACGCTGATCACTTCATATGTAAAATTAAATGGGCTGATCACGCTGATTGAGCCAAAGTGATAATGAGCTTACAGTTAGGTCAAACAGCACAAGTAGCAGGTTGCTCCAAGTAGTGATTGGGGTTCTTGGCGGGAGTGGCGGCGACTAGTGATTAGCTGAATCAAAAGTTTGATATTCCCAAAGCCCAAAATATTTAATTTAGTCATTCACCTCATCTCTCCTTCAGTTTACAATCTTTAGGCTATAACTTCTTAATTCAATTATTTTTATATTCATTTGCAAGTCACTTTTGAGTTTTGTCATCCAGACTCATTCTATATAAATAATATACTATACATTAATATTTAAAAGTAAATTATAAAAATATGAGTATATGATACAAATGTAAAATAAATACATAGTTAAATTAGAAAGTAGAAGCCTACAAACAGCAGTCTCGCAGGCTACAACCTACTGCAAATTGTAACGAAACAATTGATAAAATATAAGAAGAAAGGTAGTTCTGCTATTTATAAATCATAATGGAATATTTGTGATCATTTACTAGCAATATATTGAAAAATAAAAATATTCAAGTGAAATATCATATTAGCCCTCTTTATAGTTTTAAAAATAC
>JABUQX010002892.1:10000-20000 GCA_015478945.1 Trachelipus rathkii | reverse complement strand
TACCCGCGCAGCGGCAGGTGCTCCGAGAAACTTATTAACTCCGAGTAACCAACCACCTTTACGACGCCCCTCCGTAGCAACAAGGGGTGCTGTATCTAAACACAAGTTTTGTTCATATATTGGTAACTCCAGGCTAGTTCGCTGTGGTGCTTCTTTCTTTGCCAACTCTGTTCTGTGGAATTCTTTCCATCTTCTATATTTCCGGCTGAATTTAATATCCTCACTTTAAAGCCTGCGTCCGTGCTCATATGCTAATTTGCGCTAGAAGGTGAAGGTTTCTTCATACTATACACCCCTCCTTGAATATGGCTTTACCCATGAGTTACGGTAACAAACAACATAATAAAATTTATTAGGGTGGGCATACTGTGTGGCAAATGAACTAAAATCACCACTCACCCCATCCAAAACATCATTCAGTTATCCCTAAATCGCACTCTCTTTCAACATTACCTCGGAATGGACCCATATTGTCGCAACACACAAATTTTGACCTTTTCAACTTAAATTTAACCTTTAGAAATCTAGTACTCACACAACGCACAAAATCTACCATAGCTCTCTACTACAAGTCACTCATCAGAATTGCAATCCTTCTTCCCCTCATCATTCCTTTCCACACCAACACAAAAACATTTAAACTTCCACAACCACTCATATAAGCTGTTCCGTTTCATCTTGTTTCAATCAAGAGCGAGCAAATCAATTTGCCCTTTCTAAATAAATGTCCCATCACTTCTCTCCTCTTCTCTAACATTTATTCTTCTGACATTCCATGTACCCATCCGATTCATACATTTTCGGCGAAAGATAGAACGGCCACTTACGGCGATCAGCCTTCCTGCAGAGCATGCTTATCTCCTGGCAAAAGATTAAGTGGTAGTGGCCAGCACCTAAATACCACCGTCCCTTAGTCGCCTTCTACGAACGCAGGAACATGCGATGTGGGCAATTTTTTTCTCCCACACATAGGGATATAAGGGATAGGGGATGTCTGTAAGATGTTGTCTAGAAGAGGGGTTTGTGGATATAAGTATGTATATATGATGTGGATAAAAGGTGGTGTCTCTAAGAGTTGTCTTGAGGATGAGTGTGGATATGAACGCAGAACAGAAAGGCGAACCATTAGGCACTGAAATGTCATACATACCATAATCATATATATATATATATATACCGTATATATATATATATATATATATTTATATATATATATATATATATATATATATATATATATTATATATATATATATATATATATATATATATATATATATATATATATATACTATATATACTATATATATATATATATATATATATATATATATATATATAAAATAAATAATATATTCTTTCTTCTTCTTCATCTACCTTTTCTCCCAAGATTGGGGGGTAAGGTGCTGACAAGTATCAGAAAAGAAAAGCAGTAGTAGAATATACAAAAGTCGAAAAGAAAGCCCACCTTACCGCCACCTCTGTTCCTTTAATTAGTAAGAACTCGTCGCAGTCAGAAAATCAACCCAAGAGTTTCACGGACTGCGACGGATCCTCACTATGATAAATCGTCAATTGTACGGTTCATCATCTGGCCCAGTTGGGCCACAACCATAGCCCCCTCACAAAACCCCGCCATTCTCTCCTATCATGCACCTTTCTTCTCGCCTGCTTGCCAAACTCCGATTTATCTCCTGCAGGACATTCTTTTACTGACTCAATCCAACTTTTTCTTACGGTCTCCAGACGCGGCTCAATCCATACATTCACCACTATGATCCGCTTAACCAACCGACTATCATTCATCCTTTCCACATGACCAAACCATCTCAACATACTTTCATTTATTCTCTCGTTTACCCCTTTCTTCACACAACACAACTCTAATACGTTCATTCCCATTTTATCATTCTTCTCACACCTAGCACGCCCCTAAGATGTCCATCTAATCACATTGAACTTTAGATCTATACTTCTTATTCCAGACCATAGTCTCACTACTACTCAATAACACAAGTAACAACATAACCTCATGTAAGACCCTAGCGCACTCCAGACTTAGTCCCTTTGACATTCACCAACGATTTAATTGCACCAGCCACAATTCCTGCATTCACAACTTTCCTATTACACTCTGCAATCATCCGTTCCTTTTCATTCAACATATATGCCCTAAATATTTAAACTCAGACACTTGTTCCAGCTGCTCACCATCTAACATAACTTCACACTGAGGACTGTCCTCACTCACAACCATAACCTTACTCTTATCTAATTTTACTTTCAAACCACTCTTTTACATACAACCTGCCAAATCTCTCTACAATCCTCTCAAACTCTCTTCAGATTCGCCAACAAAACATAAATCATCCGCATATAATAGGTAGGGCACCTCCACTCATCTCCATTCTCCATCATTCTAGCCATTTCCTGCCACCCCTACCTCTGATTCTTTCATACCCATCCATATACAAATTTGGAATAACAAAGAGGATATACACAACCCTGTCTCACCCGGTATTAATCACTAAACCAATCACCTTTGCCCCATTTTATTCTTACATCACAGCCTCACTATCGTAGTATATCTCATATAGTAGACAAAATGGATAGACATACTTTTGATTCATTCAGAAGCCTACCACAATTCTCAATGCATTTGGTTTCAATGTAAAGATTTTGATCCACACATCCTCTACCACTCCTAATCGCACCTTGTTCTTCACCAATCACCAATTAGTCACTCGACGCACTCTTTTCCGACCAAAATACCAAGCATATATCTTCCTACACAACGCAATAACTTATTCCCTCTTAATTTTCTACAGTTCCCTTATCTCCCCTTTACCTTTATATAAGGTACTATTACTGCTTCTCCTCCAATCCCTTGGAAACTATATCCTCCATAAACGCTTTTTATTACACAACTTCCAAATCCAATCAATTCCTCACATCTCGCCTCCATTCTTGATCATTTCACACCCGTAATTTCATCTATACCTGCAAGATTTGAGCATTCTTTAACTTCCTCACTCTACCCATTACTTCCTCCTTGCGTAATAACTCATCCCCAAAATACCCTTTCTTCTTATACACACACATCACCCACCACACATTCACCTATCACCTCTCACTACTGCCAATCATTATGCAGATCTCGAGTGTTCTTTCCACACTCCCTCACATCCATTTCTCAGTTTACAAAAGAACCATCCTTATTCATTATTCTAAGCAGGGTCCCCTTATTACTCTCATTATTAACCTTTCGCGCTTCCTTCCTAGAAGAAGATTCCTATTCCCTTTGTAGTCCCTATTCATTCCTCCCTTCCAAAACTGTTTCTTTACCTTCTTCCTTTCTCCTACGTATGCACCTTTTAGTATTTCTTTTCTCTCCTTATATTAATTCCAAGCATCTTTCTTTTGAAACCTCAACTAATTTGCTTTTAGTACATTCAACCACGCTCCTTTTTTTACTTTTAAACCGCTTGCTTCACCTCTTCATTCCACCACTCACTGTTAACATTCTTACTTCCTACTTTAGCACATTCACATACTTCTTTTGCACTGCTAACAATTGCTTCCTTCTTTGCCTCCCAGATTATGTTCCAGTTTCAATTATTCACATTCAATGATTATACTTGCGAGCTTTCTTCATATTTATCTTATTACCTTGTTCACTTAACTTCTCATTTAAATTTTACCACTTCCTTCCGTATCACCTTCCTCTCACATCCCACACCCACTAACTATTTTACTAGAACAACATAGATGATCCATAATCCCTTCCTAAACCCTCACTGATTTAACATCCAACACATACTTCAACATCTCCTACTTCATCAACAGAAAAGCAAATCATATCTTTTTCATTTTCGGGATACAATCTCTACTACACATAACCACTCTAGTATACTTACTGGAATTACTCCTTGTTGTTTAAAAGAAAGTATTACTTTTACACAATACCCCTACTCCTCACAGAATGCATCACCTTCCGTACATTCTCATTTTGTCCTCGCACGACAAACAACCAAAACCACTGTTTATAATCAATCCCTTTTTTGATCAACCTATCCAACCATTTCAGGTCCCGCAACACAACCCAATCTGAAGCTTCCTACTTCACCCATCCAAACATCATTCAGAATTATCCAAAAAATCGTACTCTCTTCAATGTTTCCCTCAGATGGGACCATACTTCACAACCACACATACCTTGAACTTTTCAAACTTTAAATTTAACCATAGAATTCTAGGACTCACACAACCACAAAGTCTACCATAGCTCTATATAATACAAGTCACTCATCAAAATTGGAACTTCCTTTTCTCCCCTCTCATTCCTTTCCAAACCAGCACACACACATTTCACACCACACCCACAGTCATTTTCACCGTTTCCTTTCATCTTTTTTCAGTCACAGCGAGCGAGCAAATCAAGTTTGCCCTTTCTAAATACATCCATGACCTCTCTCCTTTCTCCTCAACATTTATAATTCTTCTGACATTCCATGTACGCCATTTACTGAATTCATATACAATTTTCCGCCGAAAATTAGAAGCCGTTTACGGCGATCACGACCATTTCTCGAGGCACGCATCAGCATTCCTAGCTAGAGATAGGTGGTTAGTGGGCAGCCAACGCCAGACTACACCGTCCTTAGTCGCCATCTACGAACACGCGGACATACATGTGGGCAATTTCTTGTCCCCCAAACATAGGGAATATGAGTAGTAGGGATGTCTGAAAAGGTGTTGTCTAGAAGAGGGGTGTGTACTTTAAGTATGTGTATATGATATGTGGATAAATGGGGGTCAGTATATGTTGCCTGGAGGATGAGTGTGTAAAGAATATGAAACGCAAAAGAGAAAGGCGCACCATTAAATAAATGGAGGTAATTTCAACGCTTCGAGTATGCGTTCACCCTCCCTCTCTCTCTCTCTCTCTCTCTCTCTCTCCTATATATATATATATATATATATATATACTAGTATATATATATATATATATATATATAATAATATTATATATATATATATATATATATATATATATTTATTGAGTTTTTATATTTCCAAAATTTCACTAAATATTTGTTCAATTATCGTCAACATTAATAGCAAAAATTGAGCAATCTGAGAAAATATGCCGATGTTTGCCGATGAGCTATTAATCGTGTCCATCACTACATATATATAATATTATATATATATATATATATATATTATATATATATATATATTATATATATATATATATATATATATATATATATATATATATATATATATATATATATAGTCATCAATCATCAGCCCCTCAGATTCCCTACAGTTGGGGGTGGGTGCGTAAACATGCACAAGAAACAGAATAGTTAAGTAGAAGATCATGAACCTAATTCGAAAAAGAAAGCCCCCTCTGCCCTCCCTCTCAGCATCCGGAGTGCGGGTAGGAGCCCGTCGCAGCCCACAATCTACTCTAAAGCTTCATACACTGAAACAAACTCACTGGGTATCTTCGTCCAATGTCAGGTTCTTTAACAATCAGTCTTCTCAGTCACTCGACGCACTCTTTCGACCAAAATACCAGCAAATATTTCCTTGCAAATTCAACCAACTAATTCCCCCATACCTTTTACACTCCCCTTATCAACCTTAATACCTACACACAGGGTATTTTATTATAATTTGCTCCTGCCACAAATGCTTTGTTACACACTTCCATATCCAATCAATAACAACCTCACCTTCATTCTTGATTAAATTTCACCAGTAACTCGCAATCTATACCACTGATTTACATTTCTTAAAACTTGTTTCACACTACCTATTACCTCATCCCCCAAAATACGCCATTTCTCCTAAAACATCAAACTCCAAACACAACATTGCTATCGCCTCTACAGCACTCATCTTTTTCATAGCAGTATTTCAACCTCTACAATCTCCTCTTGAACACTTCGCAACAGAAGATTGGAGTTTACGTTATTTCTTAATTACTTAGCACTTCATTCAAAAATACCTCGTATTCCTTTGTAAGTATCCATTCACCTACTTTTTTCTTCTACGTATGCAACTTTTAGCATCCAATTTTTTTCTATCAATATATATTTCGTTAAACATTCCTTTCGGAACTTCATCATTGTTTTTAAGTACATTTCCAAAATACTTTTTTTTTTTACTTATATGTCGCATGCAGCAACTCTTATTCAACATTCATTATTACATTCTTAGCTTCCTATTATAGCACACGCCACATATTTCACTTGCACTATAACAAAATGCTTTCCTTCATTTGTGTCCCAGATTTTTCTCAGTTTATCCTGTTGTTACATTCAATTACTTATTCTGTAAAGTGCCGATCACATACTTTTCCTTTTAATCCTGTCATTTAACTTCTGCACTGCTAATTCTCCCAACTTAATTCTTTTTTATTTCTCTCTCATTAATTCACACATAAATTTAATTTACATAAAAAACGTTAGATATGCTTCTGGCGTACCCCAACCCCGTCGTTGATTTAACAATCCATCACATATTTAAAACATCTTCACCAACCAAAATCAATCAAAACTCCTTATTTAATCGACACCTCTCTACCCACACCAACTCTTGGATACTTAATGTGTTTGAAAAAGTATTACTTACACACATGTCTTCTCATTCACAGAAAATCAATGCACCTTCCTAACATTTTTCATTTACTCGGCAACCAAAAAGGTACCGTGTTATAACAATCTCTTTCGATCTCCTATCCATCCATTCAGGTCACCGCAACACATTCATTCTGAAGCCTCGCACTCACGCCTTGTCCAAATCATCATTCAGATCTTTCCAGAAAATCTCGCTCTCCTCCACAACCCACACCAGTATAGCAATATCCTACAACCACACAAATACTTAACCCTAATCTACAAAAATTAATTTAACCATTTGAATTCCAGAAACTTCAACCCAAATAAAATCCAGCTATTGCTCTGTGCCACAAGTCACTATCACAATGGCACTCCCTCGCTCCCTCTCATTTCAATTACCCACACCATCTGTTTCTCAGCGCCACATATATATATATAATATATATATATATATATATCTATAATATATATTTATTTATATTTTAAGTTATATCTTTTTGTAATATATATATATATATATATATATATATATATATATATTAGGGATGTGCCGAATATTCGGTATGTATTCGGTATTCGGCCAAAATACCGAATATGTCGCGAATTTCAGGTTTTGCTGAATATTCGGGCCGAACTATTGAACTTTCTACAATAAATTACGTCACATAAGGGAATAGTTATTTTCAATTGTAAAATTGATAATTTTAGAATACTTATTTTCCAAGGAAAGGCAAAATCTAGGCGTTTTTTGTAGATAATAACACGAAAATCTTTGTCATTTGTCCAGATCCTATAAGGGACTTTGACATTTTTCAATATTCTAAAAAATAGAATTCATTTAGTGATACGGGATAATGGACCAAACATGGTAGCTGGTATAAGGGAGAGTGGCTTGCTATCAATTTCATGTTTTATTCACATGTTGCAACTATGCATTCACGATTCAATATTATGTCAGAAGTCTGTTAAAGATATTTTATTTACTTGCAGAAGCATATCCTCTCATTTTCACCATTCAGCAACGGCAGCTGCAAAGCTTAAAACTTTACAGATGCAGCTGAATGTCAAACAGCATAAATTAATTCAAGACGTTTCTACACGCTGGAAAAGAACTTATGATATGCTTAAAAAATTGTTTGAACAAAAAGTTCCCCTATCCATATACGCTGCTGAATGCAATCAGAAAATGTTTTTGACTGATTTTCAGTGGCAAAATTATTCCATTTACTTGAGCCATTTAACAACATCACTAAAACAAGCATTAAACGTGAAGTAACAGTCGCCCAAGTGATTCCTTCCATTTTAGCAATAAATCTATTTTTAAATAAGGCAATTAAAAGCAAAAGTTTCAGTGGAATAATTACACTCGTTGAAGAGCTTAAGAAATCAGTAGAAAAAAGACTATCTAAGTTTTTATGTGATAAATCTTTGTGTGTAGCTACTTTCTTAGATCTGCGATTCAAGCTAATTTTTTCAACATGAATCAGATGAATCAGTAAAAAATATAGTCGTTGAGGCATGGAAAGAAATGCATGAAAATTTAGCTCCTGACTCTTCTGCTGACGATGATTCACATAGTGGGGGAAAGTGGAAGCTGAAGGTTCCATTTCACTTCTATAATGGATTGTTTTAAAGAAATTGTGGCATCAAAATCGTCATACAGAAAAGAAAGTGAGAGTGAAAAAAGAAAGTCCCATTCTTCTGACGATGTAATTATGTACATCAAGTAAAAGGCTACATACGGAATAACATCAAGAAATAAACAAATATATAAGTTTGCCTACTTTGACCAGTGAAGACAATGATATTCCCTTCAATTGGTGGAAAAACACTGGAAATAGTTTTATGAATTTGAAAAAACTAGCAATAAAATACCTTTCGGCTCCACCGTCATCGAAAATGAAAGAATATTTAGAACAGGAGGAAATTTTTATGAAGCCACAAGAAATAGGTTGTCCCCTGAAAATGGAGAATGCTAAATGTTTCTGTCATTTTAATCCTTAGATCTTATTCAATGAAGTTTTAGTTTAATATCTTTACTACGAACTTTCAATTTTCATTTATTATTTTTAATATGTGAATGGTTTTTTTTCTATAGGTAAGAAATAGTTATTTAATTTTTGTTTTATTACTTTGTATATATAACACTGGTAAACATGAAATTTCTTGGACGGGTTTCGCAATTGATTAATTATTGATGTGCTGATTCCAAAAATGTAATAGGTTTTGCATATTACATCGCATTTGTGAGATATTGTGTGTATTACAGATTTGTAAAATTTTATGATTTTTACCTTTTTAAAGAGGGTCTATCACAATTATTATATTATATATAATAATATATATATATAATATATATATATATATATATATATATATATATATATATATATATATATATATATTATATATAATATATAATATATAATATATATATATTGGATATATGAAGGGAGATAAACAAATCGCAATGATATGATATACATGTCTTTGATAGATACATGTTAAACATATAATACAACTATGAAAATTTAAAGGAGTAAAAAATTAATGGGGAAAAAAAAAAAAAAAAAAAACCCAAATGAAATGTTAGGAGTGGAAAGAAGGAATGGGTTTTAGTTAATGTAAAACATACCTAGATGGTAAGTAACTTTCCTCTCATAGACGGATCTACTAGTGCATAGCGTTCTGGAAATGCCCTCAATCAAGCTCAACATAGTCGCCTCAATATTGATATCCACTTGCCCCTGGTAACGGTAATTTCCATGAACTTTAGAATCTTGATGAAAAGCGTTCACCTGCTCATCACTAATATCGCCTAGGTTATCCGGAAAGTTTCTTAGGTGAAGAATGTAAGTAATGCAACTTTATACTCATTCTACATCCATAGAGAATGAAAACTGTCTAGCAGTTCCTGTACAATGTTAGTGGTTCTCGGCTTTCCTGTTCCCCCAAAAATTCCTGTGCTACATCTGAAAAAGCATTCCATGCTCTTGCCTCTAACACAGTCATTGTTGTAGCAAGGCAGGCATCACGGAGGAGTGTTCCGTATTTGTGGGGCATCAAATATCCAAGCTTTTTCCTCTCGTCACTCAGACCAGGAAACGTTAAGCATATATAGCGGAAGCATTTACCATCATGGTCCAGGGGCCTTCACAAATTGTTTCTTCAAACCAAGTTTTATGTGTAGTGGAGGTAAGATGAATTTTTCTCTCTGTACAAGTGGTTCACGTACAATGTTCCTGTCACTGGCGTCGGTTTCCCTGGTGGCAATTCTCTTTTTGGTCAGTGATCTTTGGCCGCCGGCTGTCCCATAGCACAGGAAGCAGGGATAATTTGGTGAAACCTGTTTGCTGACCGAGCAAA
>JABUQX010002891.1:22500-23592 GCA_015478945.1 Trachelipus rathkii | reverse complement strand
GGTGATTCAAAAAACCTCTGGCGGACAACAAAATATCGAGGCGATAGAGCAAACGTTAAGGGCCATTTTATTATTATTTATATGTGAATGACGCTTCGTTTCCAAAGTTACGATGATGTTAAGAAAACCCCACGTGATGTTTGACGCGCGTTATTTCGTTAACAGGGGAAGATTTTGGTATTCTCATGTATGTTACATTGCGTTGCATACAATTGTGTACTCCGCGAGTGTGATAAGAGTAAACAATAGATTTATTTGTTAACAACGTTATGTGTTTTGACGCGAGGTTGGAAAGCAAACAATGGTAAGCTTGTTATGAAATCATTTTATTGGGAAAAATTACAGGAAGGGGTTCAAGTGTCCTGGCCCATTACCTGGATTACATTCGGTTAATCGCCTGGCCAATTGGCCCTTGTCGGACTCTACCGAAAAGCCTTCCACCTGTGTTTGATTTGATCAAACGCAGTGAATATTCGTTGAATCAGTCCTCTCTTGTGTTGACTGGGTAAATGTACACAACACTCTTCACATGCCTCCAAATAATATTAAATCGAGGGGCGTGAGTCAGGCTATCTTGGAGGCACGGCAACAGTCCCCCTCTCCTAATTCCATTTGTCAGTTTGTTTGTAGATTCTGTTTTCAGATGCAAGCCCGTTACTTGGGTGGCAGAAGTCTCGCTGGAGCGCCCATCATGTTGGAAAAACAACATGTCCCTGCGGGTCGTAAGGGTTGTTGTCCATGAGCTGCGAAGCGTGTCGGAGTAGTTGGCAGGTACCACAGGTCAATCCCCAAATGCGTGGTGGAATTGATTGAACAGGGTCCCCAACAAGATAATTCCCCCAAGATTCCACACCAATGTGGGCGTAAATTTCGCCTGGTGAACTCTGATTAACATTGGTGCGGATTGTCCTCGTCCCCATATGTGGCTGGTTTTCTGCTGGTTGAAGTAGCCATCAACGGGTGTGAACTCCTTCATCGGAAAAACAAGACATTGTGAGAAAGGCAGGATTATCGGATGGCCCCGTTCAGAAACCACTGGGCAAATCGCACACGGGGTGCGGAAGTCGTTTGGCCCAAATCCTTGTACTTTCT
>JABUQX010002891.1:15000-17500 GCA_015478945.1 Trachelipus rathkii | reverse complement strand
CTCTTCCAGCACTCTTGCATATAAGATCGATAGCCTTGACGGAGAGCAGGATAATAATCTGTTGATTGGAGACGACCTTGTCGATGGCATCCTGGAGTTACCTGGAACAGCTCCGAAAAGAAAATGAAACTATTTTGGCCTCTCTGACCGCGATTTTGTGGCCAATTACCATTACATGAGAGGCGGTCCAACATAGTGTGATCTGTTTCGTACGGGAGTGGAGCAGCCAATGAAATTGTTGTACAGCGGATACTATTGTGTTTTTAAATAAGGGGTTTTAGGCGCCTGGAGTGCGTTGAGCGAGTCTGAGTAAATGACATAAGAGTGGTCTTGATTAAGGAATAGAATTCGAGAAAGGGTAATCATTATAGACATTTATTCTGCAGTATAAATTGAAACAAGAGGGGGAGGGTATGGGAGAGGCTACGTTCAAAAAAGACGGCAGACGTACCCACACTGTCCTCTGTTTTAGAGCAGTCAGTAAACACTGTAGTAAATCCATCGTGAACTGCTGAATGAAACAGGAATAATAAGGCAGTAGGCTGGCTAGATTTCGAGAGATATGTCAGGACCAGACAAATGGTGGGAGCAGGGAATAGACAAGGTGTATACCCTTCGTCATAAGAGAACTGCAGCATTTTTTGCAAAGGGATGTTGAATTGTTTGCAAATAGACAGTAATTAGGATTCTGAGGTATCTCCCACAGAATCGGTGTTAGAGCAGACGGTATTGGGGTTTGAAAGATAAAAAAAAAACAAGTGCAAATGATGTATTCCCTTCGAATAGATAGTGGTATCACATCGGATTTAACTTTAAGGCTCAACGTGGGGGGAAGATTGGAAGGCTTCATTGGAAATACTGCAATAGAGTTGGGGAGTATTAACCATATACTACACAGCCAAGGTTGGTAGACAAATGAATTCGTGTTGCCACTGCATGAAGTCTAGTTTGAAGACTGACTGAAGAATAGGGGACAGATTTATGATTGAGTATTTCTGCACTTCCCCTATCATTGTCACTTCTTTTTATAGTGGTTAGCGGTGATTTATATTCTGACGGTTGAAAGATGTCACCATGACATCGTCGAAGTTTCTGCAAATATATGCACTTTGGTATATTTATGATTATTAATTTTTTTATACAGTTACCACCACCACTCACGGGCAAAGCCCTAATCTAGGAGGGAGTGTGCTCAATTTTTAAGTTTGAGCAAGACGGAGCCAAGAAGAGAATAACAAACACTCAGTGACGAACCTGGGTCTCTCGCTTAGTTTTGCTAGTGCTCTACAGCTGAGCTACCGGACGCTATTTTGGTGCTTGATCCAGTCCTTCTTGACCTATACGAGTCGACTCCGCCGAATGTTCATTCTTCTTATCTTCTAATAATAAATAATTAAATCCAAAATATTGCTGGTCCATTTATTTTACATAACTTTTGTTATATCAAAAAAGAACCAAGATTAAAATTTTGCTGCTCCTCCGTTATAATAAAATAGATTTTAATTTTGTTAAAATTTTATAAAATTTTGTATTTGTAATTCCTTTTTCCAAAATCTTCCTTCACAGTCTGATCAAATGTTCTCTCAGAAACCATCTCCTTCTCCAGCACTCAAACTTCTAATCATTCGTTGCAAGCTCTTGTGTTTCTTGGTCCTCTTCTCTAATTCCTTTCTTCTAAATCTTCTCTTTTCTTTTTCCACTCTCTTTTCAATGCGTCAATTCTTCAAAACTAGAGTAGTGGCCACGACAATTCCATGCTAGGTTTTTATAAATGTTACGAGGATGTTTTTTGAGACAATTGTCTCTATGTAGCTAGGGTTAATGTTGAAAATGGATTCAGACGGGGATGAAAGGTTGAGACGTGGGTCTCGACGAGGAGAGGCAACAAATCCTGATGGTAAGGAATTGTGATACAACAGAGACTTGGGTTGTACGACCCCTTTTGGAAATGAATTTTCAGTGGTATTTCATAATGGGGCTTCGCCATGAATGCAAGATAAATTGAGTTCAACCAAGTCCATCTTATTGTGTGGATTTCGTTGGTCGTTGGAAGAGCGATATCAGTATCTACCAAGCAAGCAGATTCAGAAATGTGTTGGGGATAAAAGGTTATTTCCCTTGAAATGGGGAATGAAGGTGTCACCAGAAAAGTGTCATCGGTTGGAGATGATATATTGGAATCCAATATAGCATTCGTAGAATTAACCAAGACTGATACTGGGGATTTTTCCAGTAAGTCATCATGCGAGTGATATTGGGAGACTGGACAATTTGAATTAAGATGGGAGACCTCTGGGTCCCCTTTTATGCAGCCAATAGATCCAGAACACTTGGATCGTTTGCGGTGTTTACGTTGAACAGTTTTCCATACACCTCTCTCGAACGCGCAAGAAACATTAAAAAGTGAGTTGGTCCTCCCATCAAGCTCTATTTGGGAAGTATTATCCATTTCATCCGCTAAGGCAAATGATTCTTTAGTGAGTGCTGAGATAGGAAATTC
>JABUQX010002890.1:22500-25000 GCA_015478945.1 Trachelipus rathkii | reverse complement strand
ATGATAATGATAATGATAATGATAATGATAATGATAATAATAATAATAATAATAATAATAATAATAATAATAATAATAATAATAATAATAATAATAATAATAATAATAATAATAATAATAATAATAATAACTGTTCAACAAAGAATTTGTCCGAAGACAGAGAATGCCTGTTCCTTACATGTTTTTCCATGCAGAATTCAAAAAATCGTTCTGATATTTATCTGCCAGGACCAGTTTTAACACTATTCACATGTAAACTTGGAAAAAATTTGCAAAAATAAATGATTTTTCCGTCAAACCGAAATAAAACTGTTGGATATACAAGCAGATAATGTAAATAAAATATGCGTAACTTGCCCAAATATATGCGCTGTGAAAATTTTAAATTGATAGAATAAATAATAAAAAAATATATAGTTGTTTTTCATTTATGAAATGATAAAAAATAAAAAAATACATTTTTTTTTAGTTTTCAAGTGAATGGCCGCAAAATTGGACCTTATAAACAAACACCAATATAATTTTTTGGATTCAGCGCAAAAAACTACATAAGAAGCAAGTCTTAAATACAAGTCAACAAAAATTTGTTCCACAGTATTATTATTATTTTTGTTATTATAATTATTTATTATTTTATCTTTGTAAATCTTATCCCCATTATATCTATAAATATTATTATTATTATTACGTATTCTAATTGTATCAAAATTGGTTTTGTGATTACATTAAGCTTAATCCTTATACCCAATTCCATAAATTTAATCATACCGGTATTATTTTTGGCTCAAATGACACTACATTGTGTTGCAATTAGTAGCCTCTTTTCAGAAAATATATTGTATTAAATATTGTACTATAACATGTTAAAATTAATAATGTATATTGTTCATTTTCTTAATAAATTGTTTTCATTGATTGATTGATTATTATTATTATTATAATTATTATTATTATTATTATTATTATTATTATTATTATTATTATTATTATTATTATTATTATTATTATTATTATTATTATTATTATTATTATTATTATTATTATGCTGGGTAACAAAATTTTTATTGACCTATATATAATATTTTTTTTATGTAGTTTTTTGCGCTGAATCCAAAAATTATATTAGTGCTTGTCTACAATGTACAGTTTTGCTGCTATTCATATTAAAACTAAAAAAGGGCAAAAAAAATATTTTGTTAATTTTTTTTTTTTTTTTACCATTTCATAAATGAAAAACGGCTATTATCTTTTTTATAATTTGTGTTATCAATATGAAATTTTCACAGTATATATATTTGGGGCAAGATACCCATATTTTATTCATATTATCTGTTTGTATACCCACTACCCAGCCGTTTTTTCTCTGTTCACGGGAAAAATAATATTTTTTTTGGCAATTTTTTCCCAAGTTTACATGTGAATAGTGTCAAAACTGGAGTTAACAGACAAAAACTAATACGATTTTTGAGTTCAGCGCAACAAAATGCATAAGAAACAGGTATCGGATCATAGACAACAGAAAAAAATGTAAAATTTGTTGACTTGTGTAATAATAATAATAATAATAATAATAATAATAATAATAATAATAATAATAATAATAATAATAATAATAATAATAATAATAATAATAATAATAATAATAATAATAATAATAATCATGAAATAATACTAATAATAATAATAATAATAATAATAATAATAATAATAATAATAATAATAATAATAATAATAATAATAATAATAATAATGAACTTAATAACTATAATCATGATAATGCTAATAATAATAATAATAATAATAATAATAATAATAATAATAATAATAATAATAATAATAATAATAATAAATAATAATAGAAGTATTAGAGGTAGTAACATTAGTTGAATTATTAATAGTACCTATTGTTTCAATTACGTGATGAAGAAAAATACATTTATTTATGATAAAATTCACAATAAAAAAAAACCTAACTGCAAAAGGAGGAGAAACGGCGATCGACTTTTGTTTCATCGTATTATTTTTTATACTTGAAAAATATTGCTTAAAAAAAATTTTTTCTTTCCCAAGGAGTCCTTTTCCCTTGGAGCGAATCATCCTTATATACTTCTTCTTCTTATCCCCACTTCCTTCGACCCTTCTTCTAATGACTCCTTTATCCACTCCACTCGACGCGCCAAGCGTGTAACCCTTTTTTTTCTCCCATCCTCTTCGCCGTCCCACAGGTTTTGAGCCTTCAACTGCGCGAAGAGTTTCAAGGGGGGGGGGGGGGGGGGGGGGGGGAGGGGGAGGGGGGGAGGGGGTTAGGCCCATTGAGTGCTGTGATTATCCCTCATGTGGGAAATTTCTTCAAGGATAAATAAACTATACGCCAATTAAAGTCAGGCCGGAAAGATGATCAGGAAATATTAGGAATTTGAACACTCTTACATACTCATACTCACACACACACACGCGCGCACACCCACACACATATATATATATATATATATATATATAT
>JABUQX010002890.1:0-17500 GCA_015478945.1 Trachelipus rathkii | reverse complement strand
CCTTTTTTGATCACCTATCCAACTATTTAGCTCACCCAACACAATGAATCTGAAGCTCCTATTCACCCCATCCAAAACATCATTCAGATTATCCCAGAAAATCGCACCCTCCTCAACATCACCCTCAGATGGACCATATGTCACAACTACACATACATTGACATTTTCAAACTTAAATTCAATTAACCCTTAGAAATCTAGTACTTACACAAACAAAATCCACCACAGCTCTGTGCCACTGATCACTCATCAGAATCGCAACTCCTTCTCTCCCCCCCCTCTCATTCCTTTCCATACCAGGTCACACATATTTCACACCACACCACTCGTCTTCACCATTTCCTTTCATCGTTGATTCAGTCACAGAGAGCAAATCAAATTTACCCTTTCTAAATACATCCATCACCTTTCTCCTTTTCTCATCATTTATTCCTTTGACATTCCATGAACCCATACGATTCATACATTTTCGCAGAAAGATAGAAGGTCGCTTACGGCGATCACGACATTCTCCGAGGCATGCATTATCATTCCTGGAAAAGATATAAGTGGTAGTTGGTAGCCAACCCATCTACCACTGTCCCTTTAGTCGCCTTTTACGGCACGCAGAACATAAGCTGTGGGCAATTATTTCTTCCCACACACAGGGATATAAGGCAATGTCTGTAAGGTGATGTCTAAAAGAAAGGAGTGTGGGTATGAAAGCAAAGGAGAAAAGCGAACCATTGGGCACTGGAATGTCCTAAGCTAACCCAAGTTACCTCCCTTCGCGTGAGCTACTCTCTCTCTCTTATATATATATATATATATATATATATATATATATATATATATATATATATATATATATATATATATATATATATATATATATATCTGTATATATATATATATATATATATATATATATATATATATATATATATATATATATATATATATATATATATATATATATATATATATATTACTTTTCGTCGCAGGGTTGTCCGAGCATCAGAATTTTCCTCATCGCACCGCACCAGAGTGAGCGCACCATGCACCATACCGCACCGTACCACACCGCACCGCACCGCACCTGGTGCGTCGTCCAACCCTAGTTCGTCGATTGGTTGCGATCAATATTAAAAAATCTTAAATTTTTCAATTAACATCAAAAGGACACTAAGCGCCGCATGAAATGTTTCCTCCATCGAGGGTTGGCCATCCATGGTTACACGGGTTGGCCATCCATGGTTACGAAGGCGGATGTTGCGCGTAATTGTTCAACGAAGTATGTTCCCATGTGTCTAATTTTGAGTCTCTTAATTTTCTACCCTAAGTCTTATGGTCTCTTGTCAATTCATCAGTTCTGCTTATATCTCCTAATGATATACATCATAGTCTCTATTATTTTACTTTTTCTTAAATCATCGTTCATGGTGATTTCAAAATGTTTCAGACCGACAATGGTTTCCATCTGGTTCTCAAGATACAGCTGGTTAACATCCTATCAATTCTCTTTCCATGAGCAGATGGTGCAGCTTCTTGTCAGTGTTCTTGAACGATTCAGAGACGAACCACAATATACTAGACCTTTTCTCAAATTTCGATCCTTCTCCTTATAATGTCAAACTCTTTCCATTTCTGGATTTCTTCGATCATCATCTTATCTCTATATCCTGTTCTATCTCGTCAAGTCTTCGGCAGGGACGGTCCCTGCCTTGGGTGAGGAAGCGTTTTACGCACTTCGGTGCTGCAAAACTGGTCGGACTTGCAATCGTAGTTCTGTGATTTTCCTTCGAATACTAACCGCTTGCCGGGAGGGATCTTTCGGAGTGCGCTGTACTCATAATCGAGGCCATTCTCTTCGGCATGGAGACGACGTACATTCTAATTGCTTCTACTAAAACTTATTAACTTTGGATTAACTCTGCTTGTTCTCCTGCTATCTGACGCAGGAACGATGTCTACAGGAATTTCCCGTCGTGTTCGACTTCAGAAGCTCATGCTATTTATATTTCATCTTGGAATAAAAATGCGATTCTCCATAGAAAATGTAATAATCAGTATCGTTTCTCTTCATTCTTCATGCCCTTACTGGAACTTTCTTAAAAATGTCAACCCTAACTTTGCCTCTTCCTCTTTCTCTCATCTTCTTCCTTACGACGGTGCCACTCCTGTCTTACAATTCACTAAAACTATACTCTTTACTCAAACCTATGCCTTTAAATCCACCTTAGACGATTCCTGAGCTATTCTTCTTTCTGCACTTCCTTTTAACTCATTTACGTCTATTGTAATTTCTTCTGAAGAGACTATTTTGGTTCTCTATAAGCTTAGTACTAAGAAGACATGGTCTTAACGGTTTTCCTCCTGTGGTTCACAAAACCTGTGTATCTGTGATTGGACCCTACTTTAATACACTATTTCACCTTGGTAAACTATTTCTATCTTTTTTTCCTGTGGCAGAGGAGGGTCGAACCCTCTGTGACAAAGAAAAGGGACTCTCTGTGACAAAAAAAGATAGATTCAATGTGACACCAGAGAGAGAGAGAGAGAGAGAGAGAGAGAGAGAGAGAGAGAGAGAGAGAGAGAGAGAGAGAGAGAGAGAATCTTTCTAAACCTCTTTTTTATTTTATTCTTTTCCTTCTCTCAGACTTTTGGTCTTTTTCTCTTCGTCTTTTCGGTGATTTGTTTTTGTTGTGTCCTAGAAACTTTAGATTTTACGAAAAAAAAATTATCAAGAAAAGAAATTGTCCTAAGTCTTTTCATTTTAACATGAGGCATTCTAATTTCTTCATTGACAGAAAGCAGACGCTCTGTTGCAACTTGCAAAAATGTTTGAAAATGTCTCATCGATATTTGCTTGAAAATCTTTCAAAACAAACATTACATTTTCACAATATAATTTAAGAGCGATTTTGCCACTAATTATGGAGAATGAAATGTAAGCGTGAAGAAGAATAAAGCTGAAGACATAAATAAACTTATTACAAATTTGTTTTTGATTACAGATCGATTTCAAAAGATCTGAGTTTTGTGAAGAAGGTTTAATATCTTGTTTCATTCAAGCTTCACTAAAGCTTCAATAAATGCTTTAAAAATTTCTCTAGATCGTAACAATACATCGTAACTCTCCACCAACCTTGTTTGAGTTTTGATAATTTAATGTCTGGGAAAATCTTCCCTATTTTTTTCTATAAAAATAGTAGACCTCCTTTTCAGTCTAAAATAGTACCTAGTTGCATTCGCTGTGCCATAAAGTTTATAATGTGTTATATACTTCACATGGATGTAAACAGCAAATAAAATTTAACGCCACTGAATATTTTCGACAGCTCAAACAACTCTTAAAAATTTCCTTCATTCCTTCGGCACCACCATATCGTTGTTCAATTAAAAAGTCATTATTTATTTCAGCATTCGTAGTATTGCCTTCGCCAGAGATTCTCCTTTAATGCTCTCAACAGCCACTTAACCTAAGAAATATTCACGGACCATAAATGTTTCCTCATTTCTAATAATATATACTCTTAATTTGCTTTGGTTAATTATTATCTTTATTATTAAAAGTTAAAACAAAACGTTTTGTTCGCTTAAATAATTTCGGGGGTTTCAATCCCCTGAACCCCCTATCTACGGTCTTTTATATATATATATATATATATATATATATATATATATATATATATATATATATATATATATATATATAAAATATTTATATAAATATATATATATATATATATATATATATATATATATATATATATATATATATATATATATATATATATATATATATATATATATATATATATATATATATATATCCTAGAACAGGGAATTTTTAATAAATTTGTGATATTATTATTATTATTATTATTATTATTATTATTATTATTATTATTATTATTATTATTATTATTATTATTATTATTATTATTGCCGTCTAATCATTTAGCATGTTCACTTCCCGTTTTATTTGCTACCACAACTTGCAAATGATTGAATAAAATGTACTAGTATTGTTACTTGTATTAAACAAGTCAAAGGTAGAAAATTAAAACCCACAAAAGTAGAATAAGTAGACTAAAAAGAAAAAGAAAAAAAAGAAAATAAGACTGCCCCTCTGAATTGATATAATGATAACATTAAAGAAAGAAATATTTTCAAACAATTATTGGATTTCACTCATTACCATTGTGTTAAGATAAAGTTATCTTATAAAATGTCTTTCCCTTAATGTCTCACATTACGAAAAGTGTTTGGGGGGGGGGGAATGTCCTCCAAATATTACTTTATAAGGTGAAAATAAATTTAGCGCAAGAGATCAATCCTTTTGCCATGGTATATCAATTATTCTTTTGTTTCATCAAAATCAGGTTCCTGCAAATGATCCTTTTTTTTAATCTTTAGCTGGCGTGTCTCCTATTAGAGATAGGTTCTAATAGGTTTTCCCCATTTATTAAGTTTCAGAGAATAAGAATGTAAATCTAGAGAAATTATGATAAAGATGGAATTCCCTCCGTAGATTTCCAAAAGGGTAGCATCAAAAGCCTCTAAATTATAAGAGTGTTTTAATTAGAATACATAATCGAGCCTTTAACGATATACGCACCCAAAACTCATAAGTTTGGGATTTCTCACAATGAAAAATTAATAAGTGAACGAATAAAGCAAAATCAATGAATGGTTGAATCGAAATTGTCATGCGAATTATGTAAAGGAACAAAATAACTAAAATTCGTTCTATTCTACAAATCTAATTGTTAACTTTCATCTCTCCAATAACATTCCAACCCACTTCAATGATCTGCCACTGAAATGATTACACACATTACACATACACACAATATATATATATATATATATATATATATATATATATATATATATATATATATATATATATATATATATATATATATATATATATATATATATATATATATATATATATATATATATATATATATATATATATATATATATACGAAATTAAGCAAAATGTTAATAAAGTCTGTAAAATGTGAGCTTATCATAACTGCTTACAACTATAAAAACAAAAATATGGCCTTATTATCCTAACGACTTTCGCCAATTTCAATGAAACTTACTTCGCGATTTTCATGAAACTTGCATAAAATGTATAAAATGAGCTGAAAGAAAAGAAAAACGTTAAAAAAAAACTATGGAAATGACCCAGAAAAAAAATTGAAGTTTCAAATTTCATATTTACAGCATGTAAAATTACCCTTATTGCCACATGTCTCTTTATTTAAAACATTTTTCTATGTTTATCATGGTGTTGAAGCAATATTTAATTATTTTACCACTACTCATGGATCGGGGAGTAGAAAAATGTTCGTGCGCCATGCATTTTTATCTTGTTCCGATGGAATTTATTTTAACTTTTTCTAATTAAAAACATTTTGAAAATCGTATTTTAATGGATTTGCCTTAATTATAACATATAGGATTAATGTCTCAATAATAATAATAATAATAATAATAATAATAATAATAATAATAATAATAATAATAATAATAATAATAATAATAATAATAATAATAATAATAATAATAATAATAATAATAATTTTTTCCATAAAAATTAAAGTACCGGATCAAAAGTTCTTAAGAAGCAACTTTTGTTTGCAGTAAAAAATAAAAATAAAAGACGAACTGTCAAAAAATTTGACAACTCAGCAGAAATAGAGAAAATCGTTTATAAATGGAAACTATAAATGCGTGTGAGCAATCGCTCGCATACTCTCTCTCTCTCTCTCTCTCTCTCTCTCTCTCTCTCTCTCTCTCTCTCTCTCTCTCTCTCTCTCTCTCTCTCTCTCTCGAATAAAGTCAATATAAATCTCTCTCTCTCTCTCTCTCTCTCTCTCTCTCTCTCTCTCTCTCTCTCTCTCTCTCTCTCTCTCTCTAATAAAGCACAATATATCTCTCTCTCTCTCTCTCTCTCTCTCTCTCTCTCTCTCTCTCTCTCTCTCTCTCTCTCTCTCTCTCTCTCGAATAAAGTACAATATTAAAATCTCTCTCTCTCTCTCTCTCTCTCTCTCTCTCTCTCTCTCTCTCTCTCTCTCTCTCTACATATATATATATATATATATATATATATATATATATATATATATATATATATATATATATATATATATATATATATATATATATATATATATATATATATATATATATACTCCTCTATATATATATATATATATATATATATATATTACGTAATAATATCTTCCGCTTAGTGTATGATCACAGATAATAACAGAAGTCTATGAGGTATGTTACCCACTAATACTTATGTTTTTGGTCAATAATAGTTATATATAATACGAATACCCAATAAGGGTTATATGTCCACAACATGCATACAACCAAGCATATGCTGCTATACATAAATGTACAAAGCAGTACAAGGAGCATTACATATATACTTACTCGTCTCTTCAAACTCAGGGAGTAGTAACACAGTGAACACCTGTAAATATATATATATATATATATATATATATATATATATATATATATATATAATATATATATATATATATATATATATATATATATATATATATATATATATATATATATATATATATGTGTGTGTGTGTGTGTGTGTAGGTGTGTGTGTGAGGGCGTGTATGTAGATGTGTGTGAGAGAGAGAGTGTATGTATATGTGGATGTAGGTGTGCGTGTGAGGGTGTGTATGTAGATGTGTGTGTGTGTGTGTGTGTGTTTGTGCGTGTAATTCAGCTAACTCTTTGATATGACGTTGGACAATGAAAAGCATTTCGATAGAGTAGACAACAAAGCCATTGATCTCTATACACTTTCCTCTTTCAGTATCTCTTCTTCTCTTTGTAACTTGATATCTTAATTCCTTTCCAATCGCTTTAAATCAGCCGTTGTAGATGTTGCGTATTGCCACTGCTCATCCTTTAAATCTATTAGGAGCGATGTCCCTCAGGGCTCGGCTTTATCCCCTACCCTCTTTCCAATGTTTATTAATGAACTTCTGTTTGTCATTTAGATGTTCTGTGATGACCCTTCGTTACATGTTACAGGACTTTTCATTTTGAAAATTGACCTATACAGCAGCAAATAATATATTCTTTGAGTAACAAAGAACATATTCTTTCAATAACAAAGAACATATTCTTTGAATAACAGATAATAGCAAATGAAATATTCTTTGATCTTCAAAAAACTTTTAACTGAGGTAAATAAATTATGGTTGTCTTCAACTTTTCAAAAGTTCAATTCTTTTTGTCTATCATCGATACAACTATAACATTCTCGAAACTCAAACCCTAATCTTTCATTAATATTCTTTTGATTTCTTTTTTGCGTAGCTTTTCTTGGAAGGTTCAAATTGTGTCTCTCAGAAGACAATTTTCAAAGAGGCTTTTTCTAAGGGTTACATCAGACTGGAAAACTAGAAAATATACTGAGGAAGAGGAGTAGACAAAATGTGGATATGTCATGCCTCAGTGAAATGAGATAGTGTGAAGTGAAATCCAACCAAATGTTGAATGGAAGAACATTCGTGTATTCTGGAGAGAAGAAAACTGTAGAACGAGATGTGACTTATAATAACCTAAGAAAAACACAGCTAAATGACTGTGGTGGTTACAATAAGAAGTTACTTAGGAAGCAAACGAAGTTTTTATTCCTAAGGGTTAGCTTCATAAGGTTTTGTCAACCTTTATATGTTTAGCGCCCAGTTTTGCAACTTTTACGAGGATAAATTCCAGCACCGCCCATCATTATTAAAACTACAATGACAATTTAAAAATTACAAAGCCAGCATACCCCAATAAATTAATTTTAATTGCTTTAATTTAATGAGTTTCTTGGCCTTGATGCTGGAAAACTAAATGTTGGATGTTTCCTTCGATTTTGGTAAAGGACAAGCAACGGTCTCTTCTTTCACAGATTTTCAAACAATATCTCTTTTTCCAAACTCTTATTTATTCACTGCACTAAAGCCTTATTTAACTAGATACGAGGCAGAGAAAGGCAACAGGAAATAAAATATCGCTTTCCAAATATTTTGACATATGGCAAACATTTTTTAATTCTGTCAGAGTTTTTGATTGCTACCATTATTGAGATTCGATTCTCTTCTTCAACACATTTTAGTCCTAATAGCTTTTCCAGATATGTTAAATCAGCCTCAGCAGCATTTGCAGAGTAAAAGGATTTACCATCCTATCATCCAGCCCTGCATCTGCAAGTTCAAAATATTACCAAGTCGTTTTTCTTTATCCATTTTAAGTTCATTGAGATGGCTACTAAACCTTTTAGTCTCCATTGCAGTTATATCATTCTTAATTGACAACAATTTTGGAAACTGACGACATTCTCTCTTTAAAAGTTATTATAGAAAAAAGAGGAATTTTTCAATTTGCATTTGTGATAGTAAGAGTGTACTCATCGGCTTTTATGCGAGCAGTTATTACTGTACCTCTTACGAATCTGAGTTTTTTCATGCTTTTAACAAAAGATGTAATTATATTTACGCGTCCACCAAAAAGCTTAAATCAAATAGGTACTGCTCAAGTTGACGACGAATGACAGAAAATATTATCAACACGATGATTGAAATAAGAAAGAAACATTATGATAATGACAGATATATGAACAAGTGTGATACGCAAAGAATGTAAAAATGTTTAAAAATCATGGACGAACAACAATTTCTTTGATATTGAAAATTTGACAAGAAGAGATAAGAAAATGATGAATAAAACTTTTTTTTTAAGCAGAAATATATATAAATAAACAATTAAAATAATTTAAAAAAAAGAACGGAATAGTAGTAATGGGAAAAGAAGAAGTTGGGGAGAAATAGAAAGAGTATAACGAAGACTTATTTAGAGATGATCGGCCCAGAGACTTTGAATGTCCACTACAAATAAAACGGGTCACCAATTATGAAGGAAAAAGTGGAAGCAGTTATCATTAAGATGAATCTGGAGAAGTAACAGAACAAATATGCTATTCATTAACTTTTGCTTACCAAAAACCTAGTGAAAATTAGGTAGTAATAGTCGTTGTACAATTAGCATTGTAGAAACAGATGAGAAGCATTTGAGAATAATAAAAAACTTCTATCGGGGACCAAAAATTAGTTGATAGATAAGACAATGAAGAAAAAGAATGAATATGTATTAGGAAAAGGGCCAGATAAGATTCTTTGATGTCACAAGGTTTTTTTAACATCTATATTGAGGTTATTATGAGGAAAATTGTGGAAGAAATATTAATAACATAATATATGCTGCTGTACTGGACTCATGACTGATTCTGAAGAGAAACTTCAGTGTTTGCCAGCTGTATTGGTTGAGGTAAGTGAGGAGAAAAACTTGAAAATAAATAAAGCTAGTACTGAATAAAATAGGAATAGGGAAGTTTTGAGGAAGCATGAGTAACATGATAACTACAAGAGAAGTGTGTGAAGTAAAAATGATAAGAGAAAGGATAGATAATGGTAGAAGGAAGTTAAAAATTAGATATTAATAAAAGGAAGAAAACATATTTTGCAAGATATTTGGCTAGTAACAGTTTGGCTGAATAAGAAGAATACAATTCAAGATGGTGTGAACTAAAACTAAAGGAAAGTGAACTACAAAGAGAAAGGGTAAACAAAATGTGGAGAGGAAAGATGGAAGCTAGTTATCAGGAGAGAGGTAAACTGATTTCAAAGAAGATAAACAAGGCTGTAAAGACTTTGAACGGGAATGTAGGACAGAATGATACCAAAATAGAGGAATTAAAGAGTGAATATTTTAAAGAATTACTAAATGTTGGAAGAATAGAAGAGGACGAGATTGAGAGCAAGTATGGGGTAAAGAGAATATTAGAGCAGAAGAGATTAGGAGAGAAAATGTATTACATAACACAAAGAATGAAACCCATGCTGTGTTCAAAGGAAAACGAGCGGAGGAAAATTCTCAAGTTTGATTAACCCACATTTAAAAATATTAAACACTGGGGATGATAGCTCGTGGAGTGGTTGAGAAGGTTAGTCATACACACTGGGTATAGTATGAGGTATTACAAGAGCAGCAAAATAAATGATAAAGTGTAAAAATGTGTAAGCTTATTATAAAATGATAAACTAATTGAACATAATAGGTAAACTATATGGACAGTCGATAATAGAAAAAGTTAAGAGGTACGAAAAAGCAGATTGAAGAGGAACATTATGATTGCAAATATTCTTGATGATTTGTGGATCAGGTGCTTACTTTGACAATCATATGATAGAAATACTCAGAAAATAAGAAAGACATCTTTGTTACCTATCAGAATTTTGACGATAAACAACATTTTATAGGAACAGTAAAATATGTTAAAAAGAGAGAAGGTGAATTGCTTAGTGCATGGGATAGGTTTGAAACTAGATTGTCTTTGGTCTTCGTGGTAATTTAATATCTTTTGAATAGTGTAGTTAAGGAAATGGACAAAATTGTGAAAGGGGAAGATATGTTTTTACATGAAGATAAAAGGGAGATGAGCGTTCTAATATTTTGTGATGATGTTATGTTGGGGGGCAACACAAAAGGAAAACTACATGAACTTATTTAGTTCATAAATTTGAAAGAATATGTCAAAAAAGGGACTGAATATAACCCTATTAAAAAGAAATTGATAAAAATTAGTGAAAATCAAAGATTAATATGGGTTGAAAGCATAAAGGTAGGGGTAAAAGACCAACCGGAGCAAAGAAAATGACGAAATTCAATGTAAGTTGGAAACCATAAATGTGGGGGAGTAAAAGGCTTAACGAAACAATAGTCTTTATGGACTTGGAGATTGATATTAGGTCACTGGAAGGAAGGAAAGATGGGATCGATCATAAGGTGAGAGAGAGAGAGAGAGAGAGAGAGAGAGAGAGAGAGAAGAGAGAGGAGAGAGAGAGAGGAGAGAGAGAGAGAGAGAGAGAGAGAGAGAGAGAGAAGAGAGAAGAGAGAGTAGAGAGAGAGAGAGAAGAGAGAGAGAGAGAAAGAGAGAGAGAGAAGAGAGTAGGAGAGGGAGAGAGAGACAGAAATATTGGAGCGAAAATAGAGATGAGAGGAGAAGAGAGAGAGAGGGAGAGAAGAGGGGGGAGGGAGGAGAGAGAGAGAGAGAGAGAGAGAGAGAGAGAGAGAGAGAGAGAGAGAAGAGAGAGAGAGAGAGAGAGAGAGAGAGAAAAAGAGAGAGACGAGAGGAAGAGAGAGAAGCAGCGAGGGGAGAAGAGAGAGAGGTAGCGAGGGAGACGAGGGGGAGCTATTGAAAAAGACGGAGAGAGAGAAGGAAGCGAGTTGAGTGACGAAAGAGGAGAGAGAGAGAGGAGAAAGAGAGAGCGCATGGAAGAAGAGGATGAGCAGATGAATTCAGAGAGAAGATGAAAGAAGATGAGAGATAGAGAGAATAGAGAGAGAGGAGGAGAGGTAGAGAGAGTAGGAGAGAGAGAGAGCAGCAGAAGGCTTCTCGAGATTGAGAGAAGAAGCGATGAGAGGAAAGAAAGAAGGAAGTGAGAGATGAGATGAGCAGAGTAGTTTTTACGTTTAAGTAGTGTTAGAAAAATATAGAAAAGGGAAAAATCAACCCAGAGGAAAAAAATTATTTATTTGAGTATATTCTTGTTCCAACTGCTCTGTAAGAAAGTGAGACACGGGGCGCTAAATAATAAGATGAGAAGAAAAAGGTTGATGTTTGAAATGAAAGATTTGAAAGAAAGAGAATGATATAGTATAATATGATAAATGTAAGCATAAAGGAAACGTGTTGCTTGAAGGGGATTCTGGTAGAAAAAAACGAATTTTAGTTATTGAGATGTCATGGACGTATTCTTAAAATAAATAAAAAGAGGTTCGTTCAGGTGGCTCTCCTATCATAGGTGAAGGTTATTGGGTAAAGGGCAAACTCAAATGGAGGAGACTTGATGGAGTAAATGAGATATTAATAGTGGTACATTTATGAATGAGGAAATAAGGATGACACAATATAGGGTCACATGGAATGGAAAAATTCTTCCTTCAAAGATAAGCAATAAATTGAATAAGCTTGAAGACAGTAACAAATATAATATAATAAAGCATATATAATAAATATATAATAATATAAAAATTATACTATATATATATATAATATATATATAAAAATTATAAATATCATAATATTAATTATATATATATATAAATAATATATCATATAATATATTATATTATAATATATATAATATAATAAAATATATATAAATACTATATATAATATATTATAAACTATAAAAATAAAATATATAATATATATATATATATATATATATATATATATATTCAGAATTTTGAGAGAAAAAAAAAAGCAGTTCTGTTAAAAACTTTTACTGAAAAAGAATTGTCATATCAAAGGTAAAAAGTTATTGATTTTATATTGCCCAAAGAAAATTATCATTTGGCTTTGAAAAAGACACTATATTTATATCGAAAGTTTGTTTCATTAACTTTCATGAGTTACTTTCGAAAAATTTTATCTATAAGGCATGAAATTTACTTTCTAATCATTCACTATATGGAAAAAAAAAGAAAAAGAAAAAGAAAAAGAGAAAGAATGTATTTGAAAATGTATTTGAAAGAGAAGACAGTTTTATATATAAATATATTTTTTTTTAATTCTGGCATCTTAATTATTGGTTTACTTCTTTCTTCTCATGATCAGCGGTGTCAAAAAAAAATAAATGAAAAAAATGAAAAGAATGGAAAAAAATGAAAAAAAAATGAAAATTTTTTTTTTTGAAAAAGAAAAATGAATTGGTGTAAAAAAAAAATGTATAACAGAAAGGCAAAAAGGTTGAAAATTCTTTTTTAAAAATGAGCTAATAAACTATGGAGCGTAAAAGTTAGAACATATTTTTAGTCCTAGCTAGTTGCATCTAGTGGTGATTTGGAGCCCGTATTGCAACCGGTTCGGCGAAACCGGTATTCAATTTTCTTTTAGGAAAGCGAACCGGCAGATAACCTTTATGATAAAGAAATAAAATGTTATGCTAAATTTTTTGGCAACTCAATATTGGTTGTGTTATATATTATAAAATACTGCACCGGTACCGGTTTTGTTAACAAAGGTGACATTTATTAACAAAAACAGCTTTCGGTAGAACTAGTTCCACAATCTTCACGATTAGACTCTCGAATTTTAGTTTACAATTATATCGCCTTATCGCTTTTTTTTTTTTTTTTTTTTTTTTTTTTTTTTTTTTTTTTTTTTTTTAACAGTTGTCACCACCACTCAAGGGCGGAGCTATTCAAGGAGGGGGTTTAGTTGTTGATATACTTAGAAGTATCTGAAGAGAAGTAACGTGAAGAATCTTGTCCTTAAAATGGAATATTTGTAAGGTCCATTTGAAACAACCATTGTCACCATGTTTATATAGGCTATAAGTAATCTAAACACAAATTCTCTAAAATTTCAGTGACTATTTATCAGTTAATTTACCATCTCTCACGTTGTGGAAATGAACGTTTTCCCTCACTTCTTTGGAAGTTCATAGATTTCAATATTTTTTTTGGCATCGTGGTTTTTACCTTCTTTCTACAACGCTGTAGAAAGTTCTATTTTTTAAAGGTATTTAACCAATTTTTTATTACAATTAATTGGTGACCTTTGTTTTGTAATATATTCTCTTTTCTTTCTTTTACACGTATAAATAAGCTGGATCAACAAGCAGATGTAGGTAATTAAAAATTTTGTCATCGTTATTCATAAAAAAATATTTATTTTTGAAGTTTGTATAATCTAGAGTAGGTTTGGAAGAATATTATTATTAATAGTATTATTTTCAATATTAATTGAAAGAACTGACAAAAAACTTTTTAATATTGATTATAACATTTTTATTATCTCCTTACGAATTTAAATTCAGAGAGGGAGGGGGAGAGGAGAAGACACCAAGCATCCCACCCCATGGCTATGGTCCTGAGTACATGGTTTTCGATGTGAAATTGACCAACCAAAATTAACTAATTGCAAATGAAATCATGAATCATCTATATGAAGTTAAAAATTTGTGTGTGGAAAATAGATGGATCAAAATTAACGTACAAATGATGGTAAAAGTGGGAGAATTTTTGTTTTGTTTCCGTAGATATATAGGAAAATGAAGATTAAATATTAATGAAGTTTTTAGGGTAGAGGTTGGAGAGGAAGGCTCATATTCATATATGGCTTGTTTTACGATGGAAGAGCAAAAGTAGTATGAAAGAATAAATTGGGCTAGAAATTAGCAAGAAAAAAAATGGAACATGTGGGAAGTAAAGAAGATGTTAATATAAAGACCAAATTTTAAAATTACACCGTCTTAAAATGGGAGATAGTAATAGAAATGTGGGAGATATTAATAGGAAAAACATACAGGAAATAAAAAACAAAATATTTTTTATTAATGTTACTCCTTCAAAATTGAAATCATACGTTCTCTTTTAAAATAAAATAAAAGAAAACGAACAAATTTTTTAAGGAATAACTAACCTGAATATGAATCGCCTGTGAGATCCGTCATTTCCTCCTTTATTTCCCTCTTTAGATTAATATGACCTAGTAATGCTGGAAGAGACGATGATGAAGACGTCGTTGACGAGGAAGATGAGGAAGACCCTTGGGGATGAGGAGAAGAAGAAGAAGGTGAACGCTCAAGCGAAGACGGAGAAGACAATAAGCCTGTAATTAGTTTTTTACGTAACAAAACTTGACCTGCTTGCCGGCTTAAAATTAATTATTTCGTTATTGACACATCAAAGCTTTATAAAAACATTTTTGGCTATTTGAGAGAATTGGTACAGAAGCAGCAAATATTGGCATAACTTGTTTTACACTTTAAAAGAATGTCGGGTTTCATTTACGAGCAAACAGGCATTATACTATCAAATTAACATAACAGAAGATATATATATAATATATATATAAAATAATAATATATTAACATAATTATATATATAATATTATAAGTATATACATATTATATTATATAGATATAATATAATATTATATATATATATCATATATAATTATATAAATACTATATAATATATATATTATAAAATATATATATAATATAATATATATATATATATCTATATATAATATATTATAATATAGTTATATATATATATATTGTATATATAATAAATATAAATTATAATATATATTAGTGAATCGGACGATTAATTTCGTCTATCGTCCAAGAAATCGTCATCGGCAAAAATCGGCTAATATTTTTTTTTAAGATTATCGCATCGCATCGTATCGCATTTCTTCCGATTATTTTGCCGATTAATTGAACAAATATTTGAAGAATTTTGAATAAATATTTAAAGTCTAATAATAAAATAATAAATTATATATAATAAAATATAATAAATATAGTATATAATAATAATAATTTAATATATATTTATATATATTATATTATAATATTATATATATATATATATTATATAGTATATATATATAATATTATATATAAATTATAATATATATATAAATTAATATATATATATATATAATTATATAATATACCATTTTGCTTATGGTATGTATGACATCCCAAGTGCTAATGGTTCGCCTTTCTTGTTTATCGTTCCATCATCTACACCACCTCCGACAACTATATATACACAAAACTATGTCCTCACATCCCCCTCTCTAGACATCTACAGACATCGTATGCTCCTCGCGGTCGCGAAGGGACTAAGGAGCGTGCGTGTTGAGGTTGGTTGCCTATACACTTATTCTTTTTTGCCAGAATGCTAATGCTGCTCCTCGGTAATAGGCCGTGATCGCATAAGACGCTCCTTTCTATCCTCGTGAAGAATGTATATGAAATCGTATCTGTAATTAAATGTCAGAGGATAAATGTTGAGGGAGATTAGGAGAGAGGTGATGGATGGATTAGAAAGTGCAAACTTTGATTGCTTCGTGTGACGAACAAAGGTAAAGAAAACGGGAATAAGATGTGTGGTGGAAAATGTTTGTGTTGCTCGGTGGAAAGGAATGGAGAAGAGGAAGAAGGATTTCAATTCTGATGAGTTGTTGTGTGTAGAGCTATGGTAGATTTGTGTGAGTACTAGAATTCTAATAATTAAAATTTAAAGTTTGAAATAGTCAAAATTTTTTTGGTTTGCTACACATGAAACCATCTGAGGGTAAATGTGAAAAAGAGTACGAATTCTGGGATATATCTAAAGAGTTTTCGATGGGGGTGAGAATAATGGAGACTCAGTTCATTTGCCTACTACTCTGCCCATTCTAGGATTTTTTATTACAGTTGCACCACCCATCACTGGCGATGACGCCCTTTAAAGGAGGGGTGTAAGAACTCCAAAGTTCACCTCTACGCGCAAAGTTACGCATAGTGTATCAAGAGCAGGCTTTAAAGTGAGCTGAGATTTTACATTTCAGTAGAAATCACATGAATATGGCACGAACCACAAAACAGAGGTGTTGGAAAAGGGAACGCGATCTTGACATGCAACTAGCTCTGGATGTTAACGCAATGGTACACAGAACTTCGGTGCGCGAGATCAGCAACCATTGGTGCCTACCGTAAGGGTCTCGTAAAGGTGGTTGTCGTCGAGTGGATAATTCCTGAGCTCTTGCCGCTGGCGGACCTATACGGATTTAAAGATAAGCCATCCCATGTAAGATAGAGGCTAAGTGAGATCTGTGAGAAGATTGCAGATAGTTTTATAGCCTTTTGGCTTTTACTCGACCCCTGTAAAAGCCGGGTGAAATCCTGACCTATGGAAAGCCCTAGTCAGGAGGTAGCCCCCCCAGATTTATGGAGTGTCATGTATCCATACATGGCGGGATACAGACTCTTTGTAAATATTGCGTGGAGCACTGAGAAATGGGAAAGTCTCTACAGCAAGAACTTCTATTATCTTTGGAGGCCGTGCTCTAGCAAGCCGTTGTGAGTTGAGGTTCCAAGGATATTTTTTTGATTCATTTGTTAAGTGCCAAGGATGTGTTATATGTACAGGTATGATGAACGAGACACAGAAGCATCGAAAGGAGTGAGGAAGAAGTTAGACGGTATTTGGAGAAGGAGATTTGTAAAAGTGTGGTTGTTAAAGAATTGAATTTCACTACAGTTATTCGTATTCCATACAGTGCAGAATTTAAATGGAAAAGAATCTAGTACGAGTGGCCAAGTTCAAGAAGTAAAAGTGTGGCGTAGGAATTGATATGCGTTAAAGCATTAAGGGGTTGAAGTCATCCGGATAATGAGCTGGATAGTGGATAGAAGTTAGAAGTGCACGTGAGAATGATCATTTTAATGAAATAGGTGAATTATTATAATGAGGATAAACAGAATCCTTGAGGAACACCACTTATTGGAACAAAAATGAAGAAGTCGCCCATCAACAACAAACGGATTTTTGGGGAGGCGATTTGAAAGAAAGTCTAGATATATTAAGGTAAAGCACAAGAGAAAGAGGAAAC
>JABUQX010002889.1:0-21320 GCA_015478945.1 Trachelipus rathkii | reverse complement strand
GGCTACTATTACTTTTCTCCTCCAATCCCTTGGAACACTATACCGCATCATATAGCTTATTTACACCAACTTTCCAAACCAACAATCACATTCTCGGCCTCCTCTTGATCATTTCACCCAGTAATAGTAATAGTACCCTTATGACTCTGCAGATTTACGCATTTCTTCAACTTTTCCACTCTACCCATTACCTTCCTCCTTACTAATGACCTTCTCCCAAAAATACCTATTCCTTTCTTGCACCACAAAACCCACACCCATTCACTATCACCTCTTCATTACTGTTTAATATTATACAGATTTTCGAAGTGTTCTTTCCCCACTCCTCTCACACCGTATTTCAATCAGTTAACAAGAAGCAAAGCCATCCACTATCATATATTCTTAGCAAGATTCCCCTTATTTCTGCATTCTAACTTTCGCGTTCCTTCCAGAAGAGCTTCCTATTCCTTTGTAGTCACCATTTCATCCTCCTTCCAACTGTTTATTTACCTCTTGTTTTCTACGTATACACCTTTTATAATCTTTTTCCTCCATAATTTTAATCCCAAGCATCTTTCTTTTGATCCTTCAAGCATCTTGCTTTTAGTACATTCAACATATACTCCTTTTTTTACCTTTAACCGCTTTTCATCACCTCTCTTCAGTCCACCATTCACTGTTAACATTCTTATTCCTACTTTTTACACATCCACAATAACTTCCTTTGCACTTTACTACAAATTGCTTTCTTCATTTGCCCCCAGATTTTTCAGTATCAGACTTGTTCACATTTTCAAACCGTGTTTACTAGCGAGGCGCTATACATAATTATCGCTTCATATCTTGCCCTCCTTAAAACTTCTCACTCTTATTACCTACTTCCTCTTCCTAATCACCTTCCTTTCCATCCAAGCCCCCACTAACTTAATTTACATTAAGAAAACAACATATGAATCCGATAATTCCCATTTTCCTAAACCCCCTCAAACTGAATTTAAACATCCCAATACCTTAAACATCTTACTTACCCACTAATTAATCATATTTTCACTCCGATACATCTCTACCTACACAAACTCTAGCATACTTGTATGATATCTTGTGTTTAAAAAAAAGATTACTTACACAAATACCTCTCTCTTCACAAAATCAATCCCAACCTCCACATTTCTCATTTTCTCCCGCCACCCAAAAACCCCTGTTATACCTCCCTTTATTGATACCAATTCAACCATTAGGTCCCTCCAAAAAAGCTACAATCGAAAAGCTTCCTACTCACCCATTCCAAACAATATTCAGATTAATCCCAAATCGTTTACCTCTTTCAACCCGTTTCCCCTCAGATGTTTCATAACGTTCACAACCACACATAACCTTGACCTTTTCAAACTTAAATTTGACATTAGGGAATCCTAGGGATCACAACACTCAAAGTATACATCATAGTTCGTATCCACAGGTCACTCATCAAACTGGGGCAACCTTCCTTCTCGTTCCTCTCTCATTTCAATTTCCACACCAGGCACACACCAATTTCCCACCACCACACCACTCAATTTCTTTCATTCCTGCATTCTTTGTTTCAGTCACAGCGAGGTAAATCAAATTTGCCCTGTTTAAATACATCCCATCAACCTCTTCCTCTTCTTTCCTCAACATTTATTCCTCTGGACATTCCATGTACCCATACGATTCATACCATTTCGCCCGAAAATCAGAAGGCCGTTTACGGCGATCACGACCTTTTCTCCGAGGCCTGCCCATTGCATTCCTGGCAAGAAATTAGAGGTAGTAGGCAAAGCAAAACCCAAACTAGTCACCGTCCACTTTAGTCCGGCATCCTACGACACGCAGGACATTTGATGTGGGCAATTCTTCTCCCCCCACACACAAGGATATAAGTTACTATTTGTAGGGGGGATTTTTTGTTCATTGATTTTTTGTGAATTTTAAAAAAAAAACAAGAAAAGGGTGGATTGGAAAGAATGGAAATTATGAAGAATGAGGGAAAGAAAGAAGTTGAAAGAAGTTTTGCATGGCTCGCACTCTCCAGGGGAGGAGGTATGTGACTCGTGCTGGGGGTTCGAGGTTCACACAAAGACGCCATTCGCCTATTAATATTATAATATATTAATATATATATATAATATTATTAATATATATATTATTATAATATATATATAATAGAATAATATATTTATATATATATATATATATATATTATATATATATATATTATATTAATTTATATATAATTATATTCGAGTTTTTATCTTCCTAGGGGGCAAGAATTAAAAACTCGGACTGCGAACACCCGTGTGGCGCTCGGTTTGGATAAGGGCGGCCTTACAAGTCGATTCCTGGTGGGTTTCCCCCCGTGTTACCCACGCATAGGGATAAAGCCCGTTGAAAGTAGTTATATATATATTATTATATATATATATATATATATTTTAATTTTTTTTTTATATATATCTATACTATATTATTAAATATATATTATATATATATATATTAATATATATATTTATATATATAATAATATATATAAATATTATATAATATAAATTCACAGATACCATCTCCAACCTACGAAAAGCGGGCTTCCTCGAGATATTGCGCCAGGTTCAGAAGACCAGGCCCAGAGGTTCGCCAGTTAAATAATGGCATTGTTGCGTCTGATGTCCCGTCCAGTGGGCTGGCTACTAGAGATGTTATTGAATTTAAGAAAAGAAAGTTCATGCCCCAGCATAGATTCTGCAGAAACAAAAAATTAATGAAAGTCAAATAATATAGAACTTAAGTATAATACAAGAATTTTATATTATGACCTTAAAACTAAAAAGAAATTCAATTCAAAACCAATACGGAGATGATAAGCTATGATATCTGCCCTTTTTAAGTTGCTGCGATGATATAGGTTTTATAGGAACTACTAAAACCATTGTTTGCTTATTTACATTATTTCCATTGAGCGTATATCAAGATGTCATTAAAATTTATCTGGATGTATATATAAAACAAAAAATGGATTGTATGTATAGAAGATGAAATTTAAAATAATTGGATTACCAATCGATGATAAACTGACATTTAATGAAATGGCATCTTGCAACATCACCAATTCATTTTCATTTAGTATTCATCGGACCAAGAAGTTATACTACAGACAAAGATTGCTGTTTTCTTTAGAGTTTTATATTTATTTGAGGTTTTTGATAGTATTACATAATCTATGAAAATAAAAATTTAAAATTATTTTGAAATTATTAAATGGTTAAACAGGTCATTATTCTTGTAAGAACAATTGATTCAAATATGTGTTCAGTAGAGCATATACAAGGAAGTTAAATTGCAATGATTCACCCTGATGATCCAAGCCTTAAGACTCATTAATGCCAATTCCCACGTGTGATGTCAAAGGAATCTGATATTATAGTTCGCCAAGCAAAATAACATTACCCTGCAAACAAGAATTCACTTGACATGGAAAATATATACTGATGGAAATTGACATTTTTAGGGGAAATTTATTCAAGAGTCTGTAGCAACTCATGATATAACCAATATAAGTATGCTTACATGGGGAATTGAAAAAATATAAACTGCCATATTTCGCAATATACTGGGTATGATTGGAGAGTGAATTTCAAAACCAAAGGGTTTGGCCGAATTAAGGGAATAGGAAATTGCTAAAGGAAAGATTAGTAAAAAATTCTAAAATACTTGAATGGGACAGGCTCACATTTAAGTATAAAGAATTGGCAATGGTCAGAATGATTACCAAATATCAGGTATTTTCCACTCGCTACTCCACCTAAAAAAGGCACATCACAAAGAACACACTAAGTGCATTGGCGACATATTGGAATCAACGCTATCAGCCTGGATCATGTTTTGGCTAAAAAATTTATTAAGTCTGCATATTAAATGAATTAAAAGATTCTTATGCTCCACAATTTCACCAAAACGTTCCTACCGGGGAAGAAAAAAGTTCTTCAAACTAAGCGTGATAAACAACTAAAAAAAACCCCCTTAGGAAAGGAAGGGAAAAAAGGGGGGAATCACTTATCGCGTGAGATAAATATGTGATATATTTTTAAAAAAATCAATCAGAGATAATAATATGTTCAATTGTTAATAGCGGAAATTCATCTCGCAACTTCAACATCGAAATAGATTAGAAGTTAATGTTGAAGATAGCAATAAAGTGAATAAATCTCTAACTTGCAAAAACTACCCATTCACTGTTCACGTCTCAGGTCTATCACCACCTTTCCCCCAAAGAAGCAGGGCTGGAATAGATACCCCACTACTGTTCACGTTCTTAGCTATGGCACACCCACCTCCAAGAATGCAAGGTGTGAATAATACCCCATTCCACTGTTCACGTCCTCAAAGCTCGTGGGACCACCCTCCCTAAGTATACAAAGTGTTAAATAAATAATTGCCCCAACGCCAAAGATGAATCTTCTTCCCTAACCCAAGACAACACTATACCCACCCGAAACTGGACTCTTCCAACTGACCTCGTTTGGTCGGGGTCAAGTCTTTATGCATCTCTGGGTGTGAGTCTTGCGGTACGGTCGAAATTTCTTGGACAAGTCCGCTCTCCATACGTTGAGTTGGGCAATTAAAGGTAAGGTGATGTATTAAAATGTTTTGGCCATATGGATTGCACTCATAGGAAATGCAATAATGAATTGTTAATAATTTTGATTTATTTAAATGTAAATTTAAATCTCATAAAGTAAGTAACAATGGATAACAATGCATTGAAAAATTAAATAGTTAATTAGATGTAAATATGAATGCACTTTAAAAAGAATATAAAAACTTTCTTTTAAACGTGGCTTTATTCCCCCTTCTCAGAGGTAACAGGGGGGGGGAATTTTATGGAAATGGACCCAAGGCCCGGGGGGGGGGGGCTTTTATCCCAATCTTGTCGGCCACCCAGTGTTTCGCGCCGACGTTAATTCTTTGCCCCAGGAAGATAAACTCAGACTTCTACTCGGAGGATGAACCAAGGCGTTTCCTGCTCGCATTGAGAGGCGGCGGAGTCAGTCCTCCTACCCACGAGGCGTTAATATTTGATATATTAATTTACGTATTCTTAAAAAAGTACAGTTTTAGTATTTTATGCGCACCCACAACAATTGCAGGTGTTATCTCTGGAAACAAAGATATTCAGGTATTATGTGCTTTAGTCGAATACAAAGTTCCTTTACAAATGAAAAGTTACTTCCAAATAAAGACCTCAAACGTCCAAGTAACACCAGTAATCAAAGAATTAGAAAAGAGTCCCTCGTGAGAAAAACGTCAGTTGCGATTTTGTAAATTTTACTTTCAAACAAACAGAAGATGGAGTTGAAAAAGTCATTAAAAAAAACCCACACACAATAAGAATGTTCCAATGTGCACATTGCAGTTATGAATGTAATTGTGAAAGCATACCTAAAAAGGATTTTCTAACACACCAATTTAAATTGTTTAATGTTCCTGTACAGCTAATGAATGTTAACCTGGAAAAAGAGGACATAAAAAATTCATTTTGCTAAAAAATGATAGTTCTAAAGTTGTAAATGTTCTGAGTGAAACTATGACGCTTATCAAAAGAAACCTAAAAGAACATGTTATTCATCTAAAAATTTACTAATTATTTTAAATGTTCTGAGTGCAAATTTTGAGTGTAATCAGAAAGGGTATTTAAAAACACACATGCTTATAGGCAGCCTACATCATAGTTATAAGTTTGTTCAGTGTTGCTGGTTATAATACAAGATATCTTAATTCACTTGCCTAAACATTGAATGTAAAATATTTAAAATGTTTTGAGTGCAAAACTTTGAATGTTAATGAGAAAAAAGGGTCTTTAAAAAACACCATGCTTACTACATCTAAATACAGAAGTTTTATTAAATGTTCTGAGTGCAACTATCAATGTAATGCAAAAAGAGGTCTTTAAAAAACACCATTGGCTTAAACATATAATCACAAAGCTATTAAAATGACTGAGAATTGGCACCTAATGAACTGTAAGACGAAAATGTGATATTAAAAAAACCCACGTTGCCTTATTAATACATCTAATACAAAATATTATATAATTTGTCTTTGATGCAAACTATGAATGTAACTCAGTAAAGAAGCTTAAAGAACACACATGTTATTCAAATCTAAAATACTAAGTAGTATTAAGTGTTTAATTGCACATATAGAATTGTAATCCGGGAAGGCGATTTAAAATAGCCACATACTTCATTCAAATAAAAGTTATTTAAGTTGTTTCTGAGCTGGCAGCTATGAAAAGCACTACTGAAAGGAAACTTAGATGTACCACATGCTTAAGCAACCTAAATACCAAAAGTTAAAAGTGTCCTTGAGTGCAGTTAGAAATGTAAACCGAGAAAAAGAAGCTAAAATTCACTTGCGTAAAACATGAAAATGTAAGTTATTAAACTGTCTGAGTGCAAACTGAACTGTTAATTATACAACAAGCTTAACAATTTTCATTATGCTCACATTCCATGAAAAAAAAAAGAAACAAAATGATATTAATATTTTATATATATCCAAAAACAAGAAAAGAAGAGATTGAAAGATTTTGGAAAACCACTCTATGGGAAATGAAAGACAAAACAATAAAAACGAATGAAGGAAGAATGATAAATGTCTGCATAATAAGAGATATTATATAAATGGAATTATTGGAGAGAATAAGTCAAAAAGCAATAAAGCAAGTCCTCGTGAATCATAATTAGGAAAGCACCTGGATAATGGGAATTTTTTGATTATTGTAAATAAGTTTTAAAAAACTTAAACTGTTCAAACACAGTTATATGTAAATTCGTATAAATAAACATTTTAAAAATATCATTACATTTACTAAATACATATTTGATAAAAATATTAAAACTCTTATTTGCGTAAGGCGGGCTGGAGTGTAGGGTCCAGCCCAAACTTGGTTATTTACGTAGCTTGAGTTCTATAAGGAAAAGCAGTAGAGTTACAAATTCGGCCTCAAAAAGAAAACAATACGAAAAGGATAAACCATTACGGTTCGGAAATATTTATACTTGGTAATATTTTTATTCGTTTTCTATTACTTATTATCTATTTTTATTATTATTGATTATATTATTAATTATATATTTATTAGTTATTTTATATGTATTATTATTTTTATCATTATACTTATTTATTATTATTAATATAATTAAGTTAATTATATATTAAAGGTATAATTTGATTTTTTTTATTCAAAAATATATTTAGTTTATTTGTAATAATTAATTAAGGTTTCTCCCACAGTAATATTCAGTTGTAAGAAATCCCCCGCCACACGCTGGACTTGATAAAGGGTCCAGAATGTCTGGTTAAAGAAGGTCACAGTACTTTTCAGCCCCCCTAACAAAAATTTATAGAAGAAATTGATAAAGAAGAGAGCCATTCCAGGATGTGACCAATACGGAGCAACTAACCTCATACCCAAAATGCTGACGAAACTAAAATTCCAAACAAAATACAGAACCTAACAGTTTAATCCTACCATATTTACAAAAGTCACATCAGCCGACGCACCGGCCAGGAATATACAACAATGTCAGAACGATAAAAGTAATTAAACCGAAGAACAGAAAAAGTTGCTTCAGATAATAGTAGGGCACAAAGCCAATTATTATAATCAACAAAACAAAAGCATACAATATAGAAGAAACTGAAACATCTAAAGGCATTTGAACCTGGATAAATTATTATACCACGAAGGCATTTGCACCTGTTTTCCAATTGCTTTGATTAAGATAGTGTTTAAAATTTCACAAAATAATATAAAAAAAATATGTTGACTTTATTAAAAGGAAGGAATGGACGCATGGAGTTCCAATTTTGGAAAAACAATAATATAAAAGGGGCTTGATTGAAGTCGGAAAAATCTACTAAAAGAGGCTTATCTTTCCGTTTGGGAATTCGTTCATGCACACTGGCTCTTTCATTTTGGCCATTAACCCTCTGAGTTGAATCCAATATTAATTAAAAATAACAAAAGAATTACTAGAGATAACAGGTGAGGTAGTGAAGGATGATCTCTGAGATTATATGTTATGAAAGTTTTAGTTTGTAAAAATTCGTGCTTTCCTTACTCGGGAAAGGGAGAAAACGGGGAAATCAGAACATCACGTAGGACGTACCACACAAGCAACTTTAGCAAGAAAAATATCTATAAAATCTAGTAAGTGGGGCACGGGAGAAGGTGAAAACATAAGTTATGGAAAGAGAAACTAGAAAGGAGAATATTTATATGACAACCCAAAAGCTGATATTTAAAAGGACCCTTGCAGTCTGGGATAAAAAATCAGAAGTTCATCAAGACATTAAGCTGTTACCTGCATCCTTGACAAGTGTGGAGTAAAATTGTGTTCAGGAAGACCTTACAAAGATTGATAATTAAAAACCGAGAAAATCAAATTGCCCACAAAATGATAATAGGAAAAGAAATTTCTTTCTAGACTACCCCAGAACGCAGAGGAGGAGGCATTGGGTTGGTGGATTAATATTACATTATTACACAAAAAGAGAGTAAATTAGGGATGGGTCCCGATACTGGAGAGCTCGGAATAAAATAACTCCAAATGGGTGTACTCAACATGAAAGGTGGGGCAAGGCAACAAAACAACTTACGCTAATAAAAAAAAGAAAACCGAATTGCATGAAAAACGAAAAACATTAGAAGCAGCAAGCACAAGGGTAGGAAGAAACAAACGCAAAAAGGAAAAAGAACTAGAAAAAGAATCGACTTAATTTTGAAGGCAGAGAGGAAGATAAAGTCGGAAGGTAGAGGAAACAAGCAATGAGCAGAGGATACAAGAATTAATTCATAAAAACGAAAGGAATTAAAGGATATATGGAAATTTTGATTTCAACAAGGAATAAAACAGAAGAAGAAAGTGATTATTGCCGCTCAAGACCGAACAATCCGGATAACAGATCATAAGAAACATATTGAAAAGAAGAAACATCACCTCAATACATAAATTAATACTTCTCCCTTACAATTGTTTGTTCCTTTACATTTTATCATACCTATAAGAGTATCCACAAGTATACTAGAGCTGACCATAAACCCATCGCAGGATATTAATTCACTTTAAAATTGTGCCAAAAGTAACGATCAAGACAAAAGCGGGTCAATACGGAAAAAAACTCCCCCGAAATAGAAGAAACGAAGGAGGTTCGCTGTTTATTGATTCCCATTATTCCCAAGAATGTTAAACCCAGTCACCCACAATAGGCCGGACATCGTAGTCAAGGAAATAAGAGGGCAGCAAGAAGTGCCTATTATTAAAAGAGGTGGTGAAGTCTCAAATGATTACAACATAGTGTACATTTTAAAGGGAAAAGGAAATAACAATATCAAAGCTCCAACAACCGAAATTAAGAGAATTGTGGGAACACGATTTTGTGCGTGATCCCATGTAGTTGGAAATACGGGTGGTAAAAGAAGTTTTTCTTGTGATAAACATCGGGAGAAGCTTCAGTATCGCATCAGCACATTAGAACTGGCTTAAATGATTGTAAAAAAAAAAGAGCGTATTGCCAATTTTACGATTGCTAGGATATGGTTAAAAATAATTTGAATATTCTTATGTTCAAGGTTTGACCACGGACACCTAAGGTCTATAGATATATTAATAATCCCTTAAAAGGGTGAAAAAATTAGTTACTTAATGTTATGAATGTAATTATAAACAAAGCTTAAAAATTCATTTGTTAAATCATGAAAATTTAAAGTTATTTAAACGTTCTGTTTGCACCTAAAAATGTAATGGGAAAGGAGATTTAAAAAGATACATGCTTATACTTCAAAATATTGACACTGTTTGGCAGGAGGATATATTGTCCTTCAGTGTCCTAGAGCAAAGAAACAAGAGTGAAAAACAAAACATTAAATAGAAATATTTGCCAGGAAAGACCTGGTGCCGGCCCCACCTCATTGCCGTAGGGATGTGAGAGGGATGGAGCTCTTCGGAGCGTTTACACCATCTCCAAGCAAACATGATAAGAAAAGATCCTACGAAAAAGAGACCTATTAAGTAGGCTGTCAGGTTGGTGGAATGCTGACCACAGTCTACTGAAACCATCAAAAAAGATCTAACGCCTCGTTTCGAGAAAAATAAGAAAATGGTTTGAAGAAGAGACCAGCAACTCCAGTTCATGGTAACAGGTTGTGTGGTGCATTTCCTGCAGGCGGATGCTTCTTACCCTTCAAGGAATACAAAAACCACAACAACAGCAAAAAAAAAAAAAATCGCACCTGTTCTATATGGATGATCTAAAACTATACTCACCAAAGAGGGAAGAAACTGAAAGGCAGGTTAGAGTAGTGAAAACATTCACAGATGACACAGGAATGGAATTCAGACTCGAAAAGTGAACCTTTGTGCAATTGAAAAATGAAATGAAAGTAGACACTGGAAATATTATTAAGGAAACTGAAATAAAGAGTTAAATCCTGATGCAACCTATAAATATACTTGCATAGAGAAATCGAATAAAAGAGAGAATGACATCATGAAAAATAAGAAGGAAAGAATATATTGGCAGACTAAAATTAATATTGAAGACCGATAAATAAAATTGAAAATTAAGGTGTTTTTGGTATCATAACGTTGATTTTGGTATCATAGAGTGGTAGCGTGAAATAAATGGGCTAGATATCAGGACTAGGAAATTACTACATGCCCACAAAATAATTTATAAAAACCAATGCATGGCAAGGATGTATATCCCAAAAGAATAGAGAGGGATGGAAGTGTTTATGATCGATGAAATTGAATAGAAAGAAATAGTAGGATTAAGTGAATTTTTGAAGGGAAAATAAAGTAAATAAACGAGTTGGTTGAGTCATGTGGAGATGAAGCCGACCACGATATTAATCATAAGAAGGTTTCAAGAGTATTTTGAAGAATACTCAGTTGAAACGATAGTTGGGGAAGAATTGGAAAATAAAGAAATACAAAAATTTAAATTGAGAAAATAAAAGCATTGTAAAAAAGAAATGGAAAACCATGAAAATCGATGGAGAAAGTATAAACTCTCTAAGCATTTTAAAGAAGTACTTGATAATGAATTTATCAGAAAAGAAAGAACAGTTGAAGTAATATCAAAGTGATTCCTACGATTTGAGGAAGAAAGAATATTAATAAGAGCGCAAGATGCAGGTTTAAGGGCAAACTGGTTTAAAAAACATTGAAATAAAAGCTGCAGGTGAAAAGTGTGTTGTGAGGAAAGTGAATCGGCCAGATGGAATTCAAACATTTTCTGGATACAAAGTTATACTCCCCCGACTGTTTTATACAAAGAGAAATTTTCAGTATTCAAACTCCATCATCATAGATTATTATGTAAGAAGTGTAATGTTGAGGCAGTCAAATTACCACAAAAATCATGACACCATAAATAATAGATAATGCAAAAGTCCGAATTTTCTACATTACTCCATTCCAACTGCCAAAAAAGTACCATGCAATAGATCACACCTTCATAATAGATAAAACGAGCATCACATGCTCTGTGGTTGAGGTCAGTGTTCTTTATGATGGGAGGGTTCCCTTTGAGAGAAAAAATACTAGACCATCAAACGAAATACGAAAAATTTGGAACATCGAGGAAGTGTTGGCGATATCGGTGATGATGGACTCTTTGGGGAACAATAAAATCCAGCCTGATCCCCCATTTATAAAGACTCCCGATCACAGTAGCAATGACAGAAGAAGTGTGTTTAGAAGAGGTAAAGAAAAGCCTCAGTATCCTTAGGCCGGTGTTAGGTATGTAGGGAGAATAATTGTGTATCAGCCTTTAACTTAAGGCTGGAAGAAAAAAATGTCATTCGAAAAGGAGATTTAAAAAGACATTCTTAATAAGCATGTAAGTAAGTAACATGTTTAGGGAAGAACTCAAAGGTCCAAACAGGTTTGCTTTTGGAACCTAAGTACAAATATTAGTAATGATGATAATAGAAAGATTGCATTTTTGTATGACATGCATTGATTACCAGAAAGCTTGCTCCTTCATGCCAACAAAAAATTGAACATCTATAAATCAGAAGGGGAAACCCCGAGTAAGAAAAGGTTACAGTGGATATGTTTTCGGACAAGCTTTCATCCTGACGATTTTTTTTAGCCTTTCGTAATTGTTTCGGATGCTTTACATCCTCTGTGGAATTGAAGAAAGTATCAAAGTTTTGTTACTACATAAAAATTTGTTCATTTATTATTTGTGTGAAAAGTTTACTTCAAAATTTTTAAAACTACACAGAAGATGTTAAAGTAAATAGCTTTGAAATTAAAAAATTGGATCAGGAAGGGACTTTTAAATAAGTTTGTGCTAAACGGTTGTAACTCTTATCATTCCTAAGTCTTTTATTATTTTAAATAAATTAAATAGCTTTTACTTTTATTATTATAAATAAATTAAATAACTTTTATATCACCCAAATAAATAAAATTGATCAGTAAATAAAATGAAGTATATTAAAAAATAAATAAACGAAGATACTGTTAACTCAGTTCTGTTGGTTCCCTTCCCATGTGGGCGTTTCGGATAACGAGCGAGCCAACAGTGAAGCTAAACATGCAGCGACCAACGTATTTCCAAATGATACCTATTCCTCCTGACATTGTTGCCAGGAAAATTCTTGCTCCTCTACATGGCCTACAAAAAAATAGAAGTGGAAAACTCCGAGTAAGGAAAAGTTACAAGTGCGGAATTTTCTACGGACCAACTTACATGTGAACGATTTTTTTTTTTCCTTTTTTTTTAGGCCTTATCCATAATTGTTTCGGACTTTTTACCTCCTCTTTGCAATTGAATAAAGTACAAAGGTTTTTTACTAGCGAGAATTCGTTAGACAAAAAATTAAAAACTAGTTTGAACTTTAAAGTTGCATAGATCGAGTTCTATTTATTATCTGTGATTGAAAGGTAACTTTAAATTTTAAGCCTCGCAGCAGAATTTTTAAAGTAAAATAACTTATGATGAAATAAAACAGAAATTTGAAGAACCAGAAGAGATTGATTTTGTAAAGAAGTTTTGTGCTTTTAAATTGGTTGTAAACTATCATCCTAAGTCTTTTAATATTTTTAAATTTATTATATTTTTTTTTTATTATAATCTAATAATTTTTAGTTAAAATATATTAAGGAATTTTAACTTTCAAAAAAAATTACCATCCTGTAAATCTATTAAAAATATTGGATAATTAAAAATAAAAACTCACCTTTGCCAAGTTCAAGAATAATTAAACTGTTTATCTTTTGTTATTTGGCGGGCCCCTTTCCCCTCGAAAATAGTACAGTGCCACGACACACCACACACATCTACACCATGCAACTCACAACATACACCTACACATCTACGAACACACTCACACAAAATAAAAATTTTGCCAAGTTCGTAACAGTTATACTTAAACTTGTTTTTTGTTTTGGCGGCAACTTTTCCCGCGAAAAGTACCAGTGCACAACACACACACAACCACCCACACACACACGCACTGTATAGTATATATTATATATATATAACTAATAACATATCGTTTATATACTATTTATATATATATCCATTATTATATTATATGTATATATATATATATACTATATATATCAATACATATAATATATATATATTTATATATAATATATATAATAATATAATATAATAATCATATATATAATATAATATATATATTATATTTATATTATTATATAATATTTATATATTATTATTATATATATATAATATATATAAATTATACTTTTATATTATAGTATTATATATATATATTTATATATGTTAGGATTATATATATATAAATATATAACTTTATATTATATATAATATAATTATATATATAACCTTATATAATATATTATTACTATAATTAATATATGTGAGTATATATATATACTATAAATATCACACGAGCAGAAACACGCCCACAGATGTTCCGAAATAATAAACACATTGGATTTGAGATTTAATTTTATGTTTTTTGTGTTTATTACTATGTTCTGACGGTGGATTGTTCAGAGGTTGCTGTTAAACCTCATTCCTTTTGAAATTTGCATGTTAATAGAGATATAACATATATATGCACAGCTTTTGTATCAAGGCAGTACTGAAAAGTTTTCCATTGTCGTCAAGCAGAGGATTTTGCAGAATTTATTGGTATTCGACAGGCAAAAATTACATTGCTTAATATTAGGTAAGAAAAATATAAACTGGTATTCTTCCAGTGTTTAATATTATAATTAATTTCCTTTATAGACCTTAATATTTCGTATTTAGTGTCGATGAATTTTAGACCTAATCACTTGGAACGCATAGTTCTAGGCCAATTGGGGTAGGCATTTTCCTTAGTTTTGGATTACAAGATGTTTCCAATCATTTTTTATACTCTTTGAGAAATTGCCCAAGGTCTGAACCATTACTTATTTGGTTTATTGTGATACATGCCTTTGCATTACTATCCTGACAGGCTAATTGTTGCCTTTTATGTAGCCTGGTTTTTCTGGTACCTATACCCTTAATTTTAAGATGCTATCTGACTCTGTAAAATCTTTAGGTATACGTTACCTTCACAACAATCATGGACATATATTTTCAACTCGCTAGAAATTATGAACAGAAGAGATTAGTGAATACATTACCAAAAGCCTAATTAAGCCTGCAAAACACGTTTTTCCTACTTTAAAATTAATAAAAAAAAGTTAATTTTTCCAATAAACTGCCTCTAACAAGATTTTTATAAATATCACAGCATAGACTCTAAAAAAATAGTACATGAAGGAATAAAAAAAAAAAATTATTTGTTCTGGTCTCTCTTAAGAAAAAATTACAAGACTCTTCAAAAGTTGTAAAAACCCTATAGGATTTTTTATTTAAAAAAAACGAATATTTTTTTTTGAAAATCACAGGATATACTCTAAAAAAATAATAATGGAAGAATAGATGAAAACGAATCGGCAGGGTCTCTTTAGATAATAAAGTTTAACAGCCTCTGGAAAGTTTAAAATTCCCATAGACTTTCTTATAATAAAAATTAGTGGGGCTCGTGCTTCGTTTTGGGCCATTCCTAGTCAGGTTATGATAAAGAATTTGTTAACTACATAGATTTTCTCTGTGTATACCTAAACAAAACTTTATCATAACCTGACGTAGAGGGCCTGAAAATGAGGGACCTAACCTGGTTTTTGGGAATCAATACTTGAAAAGTGTCTATGTGAGTTTTAACAACTTAGAATTGCTGAAACTTTTTCCTAAAATGAGAGCGGACAAATAAATCTTTTTTTCTATTCTTTCATTACTATTTTTTTTAGAGTTCCTTGCTTGTGATTTTTATAAAGAATCTGTTAGAAGGGCAGTATATTGGAAATAATTAACCAAAAAATAAAAATTTTTTTATAAGAAATTCCTATGTAGTTTTAACAAAACTTTTTTCCTTAAGAGACTGCCACTTTTTTTTTTTATTCATTATTTATTTTTATAAGAGTATATCCTGTGAATTTTTATTAAAATTCAGGGGTGAGCCCAATGTGTGCACTAATTACTGCACTATATATTGAAACTTCAAGTCCAGTTTTTTTTTCTTTTTTAAAGGTGGTCTTTAAACTAACAAATTGTATGGAAGCTTGAGGCATACCATAAAAACATTGAATTTTTTTTTTATTTTAGATAATCAAGTGTTTCATCTATTTCTAATACAATAATCACAAAATGATTATTGACATTTTTTTTTTTTTTTTTTTGTACATTAGTCAGATCAATACGCTTATTGGGCTTTTCACTTTTTCTATGATTCATATTTTTAAGCACCAACAAATTTCTACATCAGAAAAAGAAATGGTTAAGTAAAGTTTATTTATAAAATTGTTTAGCGGCAAGCTTCCAGCATAATTCCAGAAGCTTGCCACTAACAGAATTTTCTAAAAAACTTAAACTTAACTTTTCTGAACTTAGAAATTTTTTGAACCTTAAAAATTTTTTCAGAAAAATCACAGTACATGTAGCTACAAATATGGCCCCCAATTTACATTACACCTAATAAATTTCAGGTTTATGATAAGTTTTGTTTCAATATTATATACAGAAAAATCAATTTCAAATATTGATAATCTTGTTCACAATCTTAATGAAAATAATATTCTGCATCATTAGAATGGTTAAATATGTAATTAATTGATTACAATCATGCATGGGTAGGAAAAATACTTAAAAAAAAAAACGTAATTGATAAGACTTTCTATAATCTCAATAAAATGAATACTGTATTAAACTTGTTAGCACAATTTTTATGTATCAAAATTGAAACCTCATCATTCAATTTTGAGCATTTTTTATTGTCATTTTCATTTTCATTTTTTATGTAAATGTTCAAATATAAGCATTAATTACAAACTTTTGACTTTAACGCTGCAAGATTGTGCTGATCTCTTGTTAGTCATTCGTATTTTTCTTCTCATTCAATGTTTTTATATTATTTGTTTTTTAATTATTATGATAAAAAAACACATTGGTACGATTATAGAGATTGTTACCAACCTAGATTTTCACAAATCTTACAAAATAGGTTTAAATAAGGAATGTTTTAATGAAGTAAATTTTAACAGATATGAATTATGAGCTCGTAAGAGATAAAAATTTATAAATAGTAAGTGAATATAATATATATATATATATATATTATATATGATTAATATAATAGTCTATTTACTAAGTTATATTATGTATATATTATATATATATAAGTAGTGTATTACTAGTATATATAGTAGTGGTTATATAATTTATACCCATGAGATTTCCAAATTTAAATGCTCATGTATTTCCATAATGCTCCAAAATTGTTTTCGTATTTCTTTGGATTCATTTGTCTGTTTATGGTATTAAGAAATAAATGATCCAATATAGGTTAGTGGTATATGTTTTTATTTATTTTTCTAGGATACTGCAACTCAGGTTATGATAAGGTTTTGTCAAATAGGCTAATTAGCAATTAAAAAGTGAAATCTTTCTCCCCCCCTCAATATTTTTTGCTGTCCTAAATTATTTGCATGAAAGTTTTCCGCAGTTCTCCTTATTTTTTCTTTTTTCCTTCTCAGTTTGCTTAGTAAAATGGAGTATTTTACAGGTTTTAATAAACTTTTAAAACACGGTCTTCAAGATATTGAAGATGAAATATAAAGTTGAGAATTGGGACTTTGAACATAGTTTGCCTACAACCAAAGGTACTACAAATAATTACTATATGATATATATATAATATATTATATATTATTATATATAAATGAATATTATAAGTTAAATTATATAAATATTATATATATAGTAGTATATTATATAGTCATATATATATATAATATATACTATTATATAATATATATATATATATAGTATTATATATATAATATAATTATAAATTTTATTATTATTATAATTATTATTCTCTATTATTATTATTATTTATTATATTTTTATGTTATTACGGATTGGCAGACTGTGATTTTCTCTGTTGAGTCAAAGTCCCAGTTTTATATGGTGATTCATAGTGGCGCTAAGTTATTGAAAATTATAAATGATGATCTAAAAAAACACTTTTTCTTAGTCCGTCTTCGAAACTTTCGCAAAAGATACTTCAATAACTTCGAAACGCTAAAATTCAATTCGTGTTAAGTTTTTGTATTGGCAGTATTGGGCCTTACCAGAACTATTAGTCTTTCCAAGAAATATTATTTCGCAGAATCTTAATTCCCTCATTAAAACTTTTTAAACCAAAATAAGTATGAAAATTCTTGATCATATTTCATTATCTGAAACTCACTAAATTTTAATCAAATTTTAATTGACCAAATGTTCCCATTCTTACGTTTAAATGCTATAAAGCCGACAATCATATATATTGACAATGACAGTTCCTTTTGATATATTTAATTCTTGCCTTTTCTCTCTGCCTTTTTCTGTATGATTATTAAGATGTTTTCTATTTGTCCATAATTTTTTATCATTTTGTGTTTTTTGCATCTCTATTTTTACCAACCCTTTGAATGGATTTTAACCATTTTTCACAGTTTACTGCTTTTCTGTCTTCTTCCTTTTACATTAGTGAAGGATTTCACTCCTTCACCTCCCTGATTCCTTATTTTCAGACATTTTAGAATTGATCAGCTTTGATCAAAATTACTTAAATTGTTGACTCTTGCATTTCAAGTCTTACTTAGACTTACATTACTATCATCACATTCATTTTTAATTTTTCATTTAAATAAGCACTTTCCTGTTCACTAATTGCGGATTGCTGATATTTTAAAAAGAATCTCTTCTATACATGAAATAATTTCATTCAATAATTTTACATATTTTGTTCGATTACGCTGTACACTTCAAAAAGTTTTCACTCATCCATTTCATTTTTTTTATGTAATTTCTCAACAGTTTGTTTTATTTTTGTGATCAATTTCAACGAAGGTTCAAATTCATTTTCAACTATCTGCTTCGATCTTGCCTTAATCCTCTCAAGATCTTCTTCGGAAGGAAATCTTATTCTTTTTTATATTTATAGTGATAATAATTGGTTTTTTTCCATTAAATTAATAAATAGCATGATTAATTTATATTTATGAATTAGATATACCACTATTCTATTTTAAAAAAAAAAAAATTAAAAGGAGTGCAAAGCTCACATTAAACCTACAAATATAAAACATTTCCTTCATACATATTAAAGGCTGGGATATATATGTCTGGTTTTATTTTAATTAAGTATCATTGAATAAGTTACCTTTAAGAAAATTTTTCCTTTCAACATATCATTATTGCAATACTGAGCTTTTTTTATTCTAAATAAGAATTGATTTCATTTTCAGCTCATGTTTAGATAAAAATTTATACAAAGAATATTAAAGAACACACTCGAGTATCCTTCCCCTTTACCTTCTTTTTATTCATTTTCTATATTCTATGAAAACAAGAGGTTGCCCCAGCGCAACTGAGAACTGGGCTGGTCAGAACATTTCTTAGTAACTGATCAGATCTCCCTCTATCCTTAAATGAACTTACCTAGTAGCTTTCTCGCGCTTGGCGTTTTCTTTCTTTTTTTTTCGATATTGGCAGGGTTGCTACATTTTAATATAGTACAATATATAATATATTTATATTATATATAGTTACATTATTACTATTCATACAAAACTGTTTAATTTTAAAAATAACCTACTGAACCGTGATTGACATTATATTAATCCCACGTAATCCGGCTATGATTACTAATACTATATGCGATAGGTTCACTCATAGGATATAAATAATACTAATACACTAATATATTATAAGTAGTTTTATAGTAGGATATACCTTTCCCCGCTCTATATACTTACATATATTAAACTTCACCTGCACCAGCTGTGTTGGAGGTCCTGTACCTAAAGATATAACAGAAAATTAGGCATATTGTAACCCAGAGACCTGAATCCAGAGTTCTCGAATTCATTTGTCCCCTTGTAATCAATTCACAACTCTATCATGCGGAGGCCGACTGCGGCAGAGATTAATAGTACTTGACGATAAGTTGGTCTTTCCTTGTGCCCTCTGCCTGCGGCTCGGTACAAAAACTCAGTCGTCCGCCAGATACGCACACACATCTCTGCGCCAAACTCTAACACCATTTAGGAGCATAATCGCCGAATGCCGATGAGCTGAGTATCTCAGAAATAAGTGACTTTTTAGTAATGCTTCTGTGTAATCGCGCACAAAAAAATGAGCCAGGGTGGGGCTGATTCGCGTTCTCGAACATTATAGATACGGGTTGTCTATGCGTTTTCCAGACAATGTACCCCCATCCCACTCACAGTAATCCAACTGTAAGACCTGTTCACTCCGCTAGAGACATCTACAATGTGACCCTAAGCATAAGCCAAAGCCCCGAAAAGCGAAGTACCTCCAATTACTCGAAATTACTCAGTGAGAGTTGTAAGACATATAACCTCTGTCAATAATAGGCATATCACGATAGTATTAAATATATTATAGCGGTGTTATACCCACGGTTTTATACAAGGGGATACATGTACAATTTGGATGTAAGTAGAAAATAACCCCTAATGAATGGCGTAATCTTACCTTTATATGTCATTACGAAGTTGATATGAGCTTCCTGCTACTATTGTCATGCAAACCTAATAAATCGCGAGCCATGTGAATGCTCATGTACATACAAACGCACACTTAAACTCTATCATAGTCTGCTATGATCTATCGTCCGCACATGATACCCACTCACAATCTGACAATGAGCCTCAGACATGATGAAGGGAGGCTAGTGCATATCCACAACGGATACCTATACTTCAGAGCGCGGACGCTCATAGTTTTAGATCACTGAGCTCACATCCACCATTGTCGACTACCAATTGCGCATCGTTTACACCACCAGTGATAGTAAACGGCAGGGGCAACGCAATGAGAGACTATGATTTCAAGTGTTCGTGCGGGTGACATTACGAACAAATACGATAAGGAGATTGGACTAACCCGAGACGCTGCTGCGGCAACGGAAAATGCTCAACAAGACGACAACTGCTTATCCACGATACGTACGACAGCGGGGCCAAAACGAACCACCGATGCACGCAATTCCATAGGAGTTTAGAGGGACGATTTACCAACATGGTGCGGTGGAGCCGATCACATAGTTCCACAGAGCAGATCGGGGCCGCCGTCAGGTTCACACTCAGCAAGGACGCACGGCGCGGCAAAACTGGAAGGGAGAGTCAGACTATATCCCTCCCTCGTCCTCACGCGAATACACTTCGCGCATCCCGCTCGAACTTGGGGCCAGCGTCTTCTTCGCCGCTCACAAATGGAGCCAACCCCGAACTGAAAATCCAAAAACATCCTCATTACTCGGCGCGTGTGGCTATGGCGTGAGTAGTTTTCCTGGAAAAATAAATCGAACGGAGGGCACCACAGCTATGACAGGATCGGGATCTCGTAGTTTGCCGTCTTTCAGAATTGACACAAGCATGTGAGATCCTTATACTCGGTCCATTAAGATATTTTCAATAAGATCCTAAGTCACTAAGTCATCCCGACTTAGCACGGGCAAACAGACAGTGCCTAGTGAGTAGCCATTATGCCCAAACAAGTCCCGTCTTTCATAGTGTACCTCGCAGTTGTCTCTGATGGGGTGTTGCCGATTCGTGGGGTAGAGCCAAAAAAAAGCCGCGGAACTGCGCTGTGGTTAATCTCTTGCAGGGTGACGATTTCATTTGATGCTCTTTTAAACC
>JABUQX010002888.1:27500-35017 GCA_015478945.1 Trachelipus rathkii | reverse complement strand
TATATATGTGCTTCAGTTATTATCGGGATGTAGGTGTTTAACGTTTCGTAATTTTATCGTGAAACGCTTTCAAATTTTCGTGTATAACTTCAATATATATATATATATTATATATATATATATATATATATATATATATATATATATATATATATATATAACCTATTACAAAATCAGGCGTGGCCTCTATATATATATATATATATATATATATACGTATATATATATATATATATATATATATATATATATATATATATATATATATATATATATATATATATATATATATATATATATATATATATATATATATCAGAGTCATTCATATATATATATATACTATATATATATATATATGCAAAGTGGGCGTGGCTGAAAAAAATATTGGACCCAAGCCACTTTCGATATTTAATTAAATAGAGGTATCTGAAAGAATACATTACATTGTACAAATGAAAGATTATGTAAAATTTAAACAAAAAGTGTAAGCATCATCGCCATTGAATAACCCTATTTTTAATCAATTATAAATTGTAACGGCTCGTACCTCTCCAAAAATGCAGAGAGCAAATTTCAATTTTCAAGACGGTATACAATACATATTCGTGAATTTAATTTTTTTTACAAGTTGTTTTTTTTTCCTGTCTAAGAAAAACACTCGTTTAATTTAAGAAAAAAAATTAAAATAAACATTTACTTGTTCTGAATTTGAAAGGAAAACTAAGATACCCATAAAACCAATTATATGCTAAAAGAGAACTGTAGGAATGGATAACTCAAATATCTTATAAATAATTATTTTGTTAATTATATATAAATAAATAAATGAATTAATGAACTAGATGCTGAATATTAATGTGCTCTTTTCTTTTTTTAACTGAGTTTGATAATTTAGCACCTTGCCTCCGTGGGGGTCCTATAAAGAAGAAACATTGCCTCAAAGGCCCCGTGTCCTGCATTTTCGTAGCGAAAGTGTTTATGATTTCCTGTTGTATAAAGGTTGTAACATTTTTTTAAAGATTTAATTGATTTATTTAATTTAATGTATGAACTAAGAAATAGGGTAAATATGTATATCGTGTTCTATTATATATTCGAAAATTAAAGGTTTATTTTTGTCCTCCTTCTCCATTTGAAAATTGCTAAGTTTACACAAAAAAGGTTATTATTAAAAGATTCAAAATTACAACTAAAATTATTAACAAAAATATAGTAAATTTAGTATAACTCTCTCTCTCTCTCTCTCTCTCTCTCTCTCTCTCTCTCTCTCTCTCTCTCTCTCTCTCTCTCTCTCTCTCTCTCTCTCTCTCTCTCTCTCTCTCTCTCTCTCTCTCTCTCTCTCTCTCTCTCTCTCTCTCTCTCTCTCTCTCTCTCTATATATATATATATATATATATATATATATATATATATATATATATATATATATATATATATATATATATATATATATATATATATATATATATATATATATATATATATATATATATTAAATAAGTTTTTTTTATTTAATTTTTTAAAAAAATTGGATTTCGAGAGAGGAGGCTTTGTGGAAAAATCCTCAAAATAGACAAAATAAGAATAAGGTTTCTTTTACGTTGCCATGACAACCAGTGTTTTGAAAGCATTATAATTATGCTTTCTTGGAGGCACAAATCAAAATTCCTCCAGTCAATGATCCTTATGAAAAATAATGTTTCGCAAGAGAATAAATGATCTTAATGTAAAATTAGCGTTCTTGTATAACATTTTAAACATTATTTTAATAGTAATAAATAGTAAATTGAATTATTTTATTACATTAGTTGCTTTTATTTTTTTTAGAGGAGGCCCGGCCTCCTGTGCTTCAATTATATATATATATAAAGAAATATATATATATATATATATATATATATATATATATATATATATATATATATATGTATAAAATAAAATACATAATAATAAATATATATATATATATATATATATATATATATATATATATATATATATATAATATAATATATATATATATATATATATATATATATATATATATATATATATATATATATACACAATTTTCCATCGGAATGACAAATATTATCTTTTAATCTTTGCAGGTCTAATGTAACAACATTAATCTACATTCAAATTTTGAAGAAAATTACAAACCACCCTAGCAACTTAATACATTTTGAATTTTCTTAAAGTTTTGTTCATTTGATAAAAAAATTTTCTTTGGAGAAAAATTTTTCTCAATTTTCTTTGGGTCAGAAATTGAATTCAGATAATTTTTACAGTTCAAGGGTTTTTATTTGCAGGGTAGAGGCAAATAGTGGTTTAAAATGTAGGATAATATATACAGTATATATATATATGTATATATATATATATATATATATATATATATATCTATATATATATATATATATATAATATTAACTTAACATATATAACAACATTTATATATATATATATATAAATATATAACAATATATATATATAACAACAACAATATATATATATATATATATATATACTATATATATATATATATATATATATATATATATATATATTTATATATATATATATTTATTTATATATATATATATATATATATATATATATATATATATATATATATATATATATATATATATATATATATATATATATATATATATATATATATATATATATATATATATATATATATATATATATATATATATATATATATATATATATATATATATATATATATATATATATATATATATTTTGGGTGTACCGGAACTGAAATTTTCAGTTCCGACCAGAACCGATTAATGGAATCACAAAGTTCGGCCAGGACAAATTTCTTATGAACTTTCCTTTAACTATAAAGAAATGTAAAAAAATATATTTTAAATAACTTTCAACATAAAATCTTATTTAGTACAACGCCACTTCATGAACATGTGGAGAAATCATCATTGAATAGATTACAAGTCAAAAATTTTAAAAGTAAAAGGAGGAAGTATATTTGTTAGAACAGGAAACCACAAGGCAATAGATCTAAGCCGTGAAGAAATAAAGAGAGTTTTTGGGGAATTTCTCCTAAAAATAAAGATTTGGCATATCAATGACCCAAATCACAGAAATAATGAATTTTGTGCAATGAGTAATAGCCATTCACAGTCTGAGAGAGGTTCATAGGCTGTGCCCATCTTCCCAACTCAAAACCTCTTGTTCTAGTAGAAAATATTTTTGGAAGAAAAAAATATTACCAACTTCATGCGGAAATTGAGATCAGCCAGTATTCGAGAAGTTATCTAAGGCTGATCAGATATCACATTACTACAGATGTAGAGGCTAATAATTTCAAATGACTTATTTATTTCAGCTTGCTACTCTGGCTTACCAGCGAGTTTAAAAAAATGGACTGTGTACTCCATTGCAAGTATTTCCCAGGTTCTCATTCTGGAATTAAAATCGCTATGAGTTTTGAAATTACAATGAATAATTGGGAAATTCCTCCTAACATAATCCATTTGATCCTTCGAGATGGTGTGTGGCTTAGACAGTTTAGCAGGATACTGCGTTTTTCAGCATTTCATTATCTAAATTCATTTAATGGAGTACATTACTGCTCAAAGAACAGTGTGGAAAGTTTAATAAAGAAACAAAATGGAATATCTATTTTGCATTCAGATGTTCCAGTTTTTAGCTATAATGAACTTAAAGGCCACAAGGGCTTGGATCCATGCTGCAAGCTCACTTATGCGCAATTCAAGATGTTAATACAAGGTGAAATAGCAGTTGATTCTGAAAGAATTGAATGTTTGAAAAAGACCTCTGCAAGTTTATATTATAGAACAATCAATCATTTAAGCTTTGACTGCTAATAAATGGCAAATACTTGAAAAAATTCTAAGAGTTTTGCAACCATTTCTCATGGTTACGGAAACTATAAGGCAAAATCAATTATATCTCCAGCATATCTCTCAAACTCTGAGGATGACAGCAGAGAATAAAGAAGAGCTGAAGAAGGTATTAGAGTTTAGATTTATGAATAAAAAGGAAGAGAAAGGATCAATAGACATATATCAAAATCAAAACAAGATAATTGTTTTAAATACTGTAGTAGACCCAAGATACTAACTGACTTTATTTTCTAATGAAATAAGAGAATTGAGTAGAAAATGGATGCTTGAAAAAATATGCAAATAATTGAAGGTAGAAAGTGATAATAGTAGTAGCAGTACAGAAGAAGGTTCAGGCGATGAGTCATTTTCAGAAACGAGCATTATCTACAATAAACTAGATTTGCCAAGTACCTCAAAATCATTAGGAGCATTAAGAAAAGAAATTACTGTAAAGTTACTTAGTTTTTATAAGTTTGAAGAAAGTGAAAGTGACAGCAAGTCAGTTAGTGTAAAAAGGAAAAAAAGAAAAATCAGTGGCTCTTCAAAAGGTGAAATTCTTAAAGAAATTGAAATTTCTAATCTGGGAAAAGAAGAATTCCTTAATTGGTGGAAAGTGAACAAAGCTAAATTCCCAAACATAGCAGTACTAGCCCAAAAATTACTCTCCTTTCCAGTCTCCTCCATATATTCAGAGAAATTATTTTCATTTTCAGAAGCAGGAAATATATTTGAGGAAAAACGTTTAAAAATATCGCCCAATACTGGTGAACAGTTTATATATATATATATATATATATATTATTATCCTATATTTTGAGGTATTTGAGTAAACTTTATTTAAATAATACTGTAGGTATGTAATACACTGTGTATGAATACTACACAAGGCTACTATTATATTTTGTTAAAAGATGGGCTATGGAGGAACCGACCCCGGCCCCGGCCCCGGCCCCGGCCCCGGCCCCGGCCAAAAATCAGGAAAAACCGGGGTTTTCTGCCGGGGTTAACTGTAAATTTACACTAAATAATAGAGGGTTAAATCAAACAATAAAAAAATAATTCATTCTTTCCATATAATGTGTGCAATATAAATATAAGTGTTTTATATCTTACCTGTTTAAGTCAAGTAAATAATTTTTCCGAGTTTTTAACAAAAATATTCGAAATTTGATATATCAAACGAATTCGGAAAAGGAAATAAATATAATTGTTAAAATATTAATGTATTTTTTTATTTAAAGTAAATATCTTCAAGAAAATCAAATATTTTCCGAAATCTCTTTTCAAAATTATTTATTTAATTTAATTGAATTAATATATATATATATATATATATATATATATATATATATATATATATATATATATATATATATATATATATATATATATAATAATAATATATTTGTATATATATATATATATATAAAATAAATATATATATATATATATATATATATATATATATATATATATATATATATATATATATATATATATATATATATATATATATAATATAAATATATATATATATATATATATATATATATATATATATATTTACATACTCATATCTCTATCATATATATATATATATATATATATATATATATATATATATATATATATATATATATATATATATATATATATATATATATATATTATATATATATATATATATATATATATATATATATATATATATATGCTATATATCTATATATATATATATATATATATATATATATATATATATATATATATATATATATATATATATATATATATATATATATATATATATATATTCTTTCTTTCTTTCCTCTCCCAGGAAGGATTCTTCATCCTGTCAGCCACGCAAGCATCTTTCTCCAGACGTCCCTCTCCTGCACTATTCCTCTTCTCTTCAGCACTCTCATTTTTGGTAGCTGACATCTTTCCAGAGAGTCCTCCACCGACTCCGCCCATCTCTTCTTCGGTCTTCCCCTTGGTCTTCTGCCCTCTGGTGTCCATTCCCATCATTCTCTCCTGCTCCATCCTCTCCAGATGTCCCCACCATCTCAATCTCCCCACATCCATCTTCAGTATCATCTTCTTCACCCCTATATCTTCTCTAATTACTTCATTCCTTATTCTGTCTCTCCTATTCTTTCCAATCATAGTTCTTAATACCCTCATCTCCGCCGCTTGTATTCTACTCTCCTCTCTTCTCGTTGTTGTCCATGTTTCCGCTCCATACAGCAGTGTCGGAGTCAGTAGTTAAAAATCACTTTTTAACCTCTATTCCGATGTTTCTATCTTTCATCATGGGGTATACCGCTTTCATAACTAATCCATACTTTTCCATTCTTCGCGTAATCTCTCCTCCACTTCCTTCCCTTCTGTTAAAACATCCTCCGAGATAATTGCAGGTATTTACCGCCTTCACCTCCTCCTCTCTCACCATCATCCTCATCCCCTCCTCATTTCCTCGGTTACTGTTAATATCTCTGTCTTCTTGTATGTTCATCTTCATCCTGCTTCCTCCAACTCCTTGCAAACAACTCACCACCACCTCTCTGATCGCCTCCTCGCTCAACATGCCAGGATCATCCATATGCCACATTGCTTCCCCCTTCAGATTCTCAGTCTCTCTTCACTTTCCTTATCCATAACGTCTAAATATAATATAAACAGCAGTGGCGATAAAACACTCTCCTGCTTCACTCCTGTTTTCAATTATCGTTCTCGCACTCAGTTCTAACATTACAACTGCATTTCTCATATACTTTCTATCGCCTTTAATCTACCCTTCACTCATAATTCCTCTCCATACTCTCAGAGCTTTTTCCGTGGCACCGAATCAGGCCACGCTTTTTGGGATCATTGAAGGCTACAAAATCTCTTGCCATTTTCAGCATCTTCTCCGGAGACCATTCTCAGGGTGTGAATAAGAGGTCCGTCGTTCCTCTTCCCCTTCTATACCCGTACTGTTCTTCTCCGAGTCTCGGCTCTACCTTCTCTCTCAACCTCCTCTCCAATATTCTTTCGTATATTTTCGTCAGATGGTCCATCAGTGAGATACCCCTATAATTATTACAGCTTCCAGCATCTCCTTTACCTTTATATATCAGTATTATTATTGCTTTGCCCCACCTTTCCGGCACCTTTCCCTCTCTCCAACACTTGTTCATCAAACTGATGATTCTCCCTTTCAGCTCCTCTCCTCCCTCCAACACCAACTCCACAGCCACTCCATCCTCTCCTGGAGCTTTACCCTTCTTCATCCTTTTTATAGCCTCTTCATATTCCTCCACCGTTATCTCTCCGCCTTCATCCTCCTCTCCTCCTCCCTCGTCTGATCTGCAGCTTCTTCCTCTTGTTCTCTGTATTCTACATTTAGCAGATCTTCATAGTATTCAGTCCATCTATCATTTCTTTCTTCCGGTCTCATAAGAATCTCTCCGTTTCTATCTTTTATATTTCTAGTTACGCTTTTTGGTTTTCTATACGCCTTCGCCATCTTAAATAGCTTTTTCTTCCCTTCACCCACATCTCTCGTTATTTCTCCTGCCATTCTCTCTGTCTCCATCTTTTTTGCTCTCCTCTTTATTCTCTCTGCCTCAT
>JABUQX010002888.1:0-10000 GCA_015478945.1 Trachelipus rathkii | reverse complement strand
CTTTAATGCTCATGTTGCAACCCAAGTCTTTAAACGTTCTTAACATATTTTCAACAATATTTTTGTAATTTGGATCTTTCTTGTTTCCAAGGAAGTTTTTCACAACGTCTTTGAATGCTCTCCAAGCTTGTTTTTCTGTTTCTCCCATCTTTGTTTCAAATACATCTTTCATAAGTTTTCTAATGTCTGGACCGACAAATACTCCTTCCTTTAGCTTGCCTTCTGACAAATTAGGAACCTTGGTGAAAAGATTTTTAAAACACTTTCCATCTTTTGGAAGTGCATTCAGATACTGTTTCAGCAATCCTAATTTTGTGGATCTACTAAACTCTCTCTTTGTACATTTTTTATCCCAGGCTGTAAGTATTTTCTGAATGTTAATTCTATTTTAACATAAAGGTGATTCCTATCACGGCTATCTCATTCACATAGGATACACGGATGCTTTGTGTATCTACTTTGTTATCCTAGTAACAGGGACAGTACCTTTAAATAGCCACAAATGGTCCAACCATGGTCTTTATATTTAAGTGTTGCTAGGATCATCTCCAAATTTTCATAACACTCTTTCAAATGAACAGAATGTCTCACAGGAAAGGAAACATATCTACTTCCGTTATAGAGAAGTACAGCTTTGAGACTTCTTTTCGATGAGTCGATAAGGAGTCGCCAGTCGTTTGTATAACAGTCAATATTGAAACATTTCATTAGTCCAGAAACATCAGAGCAGTATGCACCTTCCAGCGTCTTCCAAACTCCATTACCTTTTTTCAAACAATCTTCTAATAACTTTAATCCTTATATTCTTCAGTCACTCAACCGGTTGATTCCCAACACACCTCCCCCAATATACATCCGCTTAACCAAACCGACTAGCCATACATTCCTTTCCCACATTGACCCAAACCATCTTAAATAACACCTCGTTTATTCTTATATATTGCCCATTTCCTCACAAAACACAACTACCTAACACATTAATTCCTCATTTTATCAATTTTCAAACCTAATCCACCCCTAAGATTACCATCTGAACAAGACTGCACTTTAGATTTATACCTTTTATTCCACACCATATTTTAACTACTATACATTAACACGGATAACGACATATTCTCAGACAGAACCAGAACCATGGTGCACTTAAGACTTAGGCCCTTTGTATCCGCCAAGGATTTAATTGCACCATCTACCTTCACACAACTTTACTTCTACGCTCGGCATCATCCGTTCCCTTTTCATCCAACATATAGCTTAAATATTTACACTCAGATACTTGTTCCAATTGCTATCCATCCAACACGACCTCACACCGCGGATTCTACTCACCATCATCTACACTCTTATCTACATTTACTTTCAAAGCCCTCCATTTACACACCCTGCCAAACCCCTTTACCAATCCACTCAAAAAAATTTCAGTTTCGGAACACAAAAGCAGTTTATCAGCGCATAAAATCAATGCACCCTCTACACTCTTCCATTCTCCATCAGTCTTTACACGTTCCCCTACAACTTCATCCTCTAATTCTCTCATTTAATTCATATATAAATTAAATATCAATGCCTTACTCCACTATTAATTTAAAACCATTCACTTTCCACTCAATTTATTCACACATGCTTCACTATTGCCATGCATACTGTTGATTCCATTCATAAGCCTACATCTAACACCTGCCCCAGAGCTTTCTTATTAATCCTGTCAAGCGGCTGCAGCAAATTCATTAAACTTGAATACAATTTGGTTTTCTTTTCTTTTTCCTTCATTTGTTTAAATGTGAAGATTTGATCTTACATATTCTAACAATTCTAAATGCACACTGTTCTTCGAAAATCAGTCCCTTAATCACTCGACTCACTCTTTCGACCAAAATACCAGCGCATGTCTTCCCTCCAGCACTCTATAAACTAATTCACCTTTAGTTCCTACAGTTCCTCTTATCTTCCTTACCCTTATACATGGGTACTAATACTGCTCTCCCCCCAATTCTACTGAATTATACCATCCATAAATGCTTTGTTGCACAACTTCCATATCCAATCAATCACAATATAGCCACCAATCTTGATCATTTCACGAATAATTCCATCTATATCTGCGGATTTTCCATTCTTCAACTTTCTCATTCGACCTATCACTTCCTCTCTACTAATTAACTAACCCATAAAATAGCTATTTCTTCTTACACCATCAAACCAAACGAATTCATCATACCAACATATATCTTCCTTACAACACTCACTGAACTAATTCCCATATAATTACTACATTTGCCCCTCTCTCCCTTAACCATATACAAGGGTACTATTACTGCTCTCATCCAATTCCTAGGGACTATACCCTCCACGTAAGCTTTGTTACACAACTTTCAAATTCGTTCAATACCATCTCGCCTCGTCTTGATCAATTTCACTAGTAATTTCAATTACACGTGCTGGTTTACCATTCTTCAAGTTTCTCACTTTACCCATTACCTACTCCTTACTAATGACCTCATCAACAAAATACCTATTCTTTCTTGGTTTATCAAACCCCCACGCATTCACTATCACCTCTTCATTACTGCCAATGTTATTAGAACATTAGAAATAAAAAGACAGTAAGAAACCACATAGGCCTATCATTCAAGAATGTCCCATTTTCGAAGTGTTCCCTCCACACTCTCCTCATCCATTTCATCAGTTACAAATGCACCATCAATATTCAGTATTCTAAGTAGATTCCACTTATTCTTTGTTTAACCTTCCGTTGCTTTCCTTCAGAAGAGCTTCCTATTCCCTTATGTCTCCAATCATCCTCCTTCCAAATTTTCATTTACCTTTTTTTTCCTCTACGTAAGCATCTTTAAGTATTCCTTTTTCCTTCTTATATACTTTCAAAACATCTTTCTTTTCGAAACCTCATCACTTGGGCATTAGTACATCAACCCACGCTTCTTTTATACTTTTAACGCTGGCATCACCTCTCCATTCCAACTCTCACTGTTAACATTCCTAACTTCTTACTTTAGCATATCCACATACTTCTCGCACTTAAGAACAACCGCTTTCTTTATTTGCTTCCAGATTGTCATTTCAACTTGTTCACAATCACCTAGATTTATTTGCAAGCGCTTTAAGTAACTTACCCTTACCTTGTCACTAACTTCTCACTTCTTAATTCTAACCCACTTTCCATCCTTATACTTCCTCTCCATCAAGCCCCCACTAACTTAATTTTAATTAAAACAACATAATGATCCGATAATCCCATCCTAAACCCACTCAATGATTAAACATCCGAATTTATACTTAAACCAATATCCTTCACCAACACAAATCAATCATGCCTTTCCACTTCGATTCCATCTCTGCCTACACCAACCTTAGGCGTTACTTATTGAATTACTTTTTATGTTTAAGTATTATTTGGCACACATATTTCTCTCCTCACAGAAAAATCAATCACCTTCTTACCATTCTCATTTTTCTCTGACACCATAATCCACCTGTTATCCATCCCTATTTGATTTACTATCCAAACCTTTAGGTCACCAATACAATCAAACTGAAGCTTACTCACCCCATCCAAAATATCATTCAGATTATCCCAGAAAGACTTATTCTCTTCAACATTAACCTCATATAGAATATATGTCACAAGCACTCATATCTTGACCTTTTCAAACTTAAATTTAACCATTCGAATTCTAGTACTCACACAAACAAAATCTACCATAGCTCTGTCCCACATGTCATTCATCAGAATTGCAACTTCCTCTCTCCCCCCCTCTCGTTCCTTTCCACATCAGTACATACACATTTCACACCTCATCTTTGTTTCAGTCACAGCGAGCACATGAAATTTGCTCTTTCTAAATACATCCATCACCTCTCTCCTCTTCTCCTCAACATTTATTCCTCTGACATTTCATTTACCCATACGATTCGTACATTTTCTCCGAAAGATAGAATGTCACTTACAGCGATCACGACCTTCTCCGAGGTATGCATTAGCATTCCTGCCAAAAGATAAATGGTAGTGGGTAGCCAACCCAGCTACCACTGTCCCTTTAGTCGGCTTCTACGGAACGCAGAACATACGTTGTGTGCAATTCTTTCGTCACCAAGCATTAGAAAATAAGGGATAGGGATCTGTAGGATGTTGCCCAGAAGAGGTGTGTGGATATAAGTATATGTAAATAAAATGTGAATAAAAGGTAGTGCCTGTAATATATTGTGTGGAGTGTGAGTTTGGATATGAGTACAAGAGAGAAAGGCGAACCATTAGGCACTGGAATGTCATGGGATACCCTACACACCATAAGCCAAAATGGTTGGTAATTTCATCGTTGCGAGTGCGCTACTCTGCATATATATATATATATATATATATATATATATATAATATATATGAATATATATTAAATAAAATATAATATTATATATAATTATATATTATATAATATATTTATAATAATATATATGTTAGGTGTGAAAAGAATTGATAAAATGAGGAATAAACGTATTAGAGAGTTATGTGGTGTGAAGAAAGGGGGTAAATGAGTAAATAAATGAAAGTACGTTGAGATGGTTTGGTCATGTAGAAAGGATGAATGACAGTCGGCTGGTTAAGCGGATGTATAGTGGTGAGTGTGTTGGGATCGAACGGCTGGGGTAACGAAAGAAAAAGTGGATTGGGTGTCAGTAACGAATGTCTGAAGGATAGAAATGTGAGTTTTGGCAAGGGGAGAATAGAGGTGGCATAATAGTAGTTGAATGGCAGGGTTTTGTTGTGGCCCACCTGGGCCAGGGGATGAACCCTACACTTGACGATATGCCATAGTGAGGGTTCGTCGCGGTCCCGTGAAGCTCTAGGTCGGATTTTTTGACTGCGCCGAGTTCTCACTAATTAGGTATTGAGGGGGTGTAAGGCTAGGCTTCTCTTTCGATTTGTTGTCATGTTTTTCTTACTACTACTATTTTCCGAGCATTGTCACGCACCTTACCCCCAGTTTTGGGAAGAAGGAAGATAATATATATATATATATATATATATTATATATATATATATTATAATATATATATATATATATATATATATAATATATATATATATATATATATATATTATATATATATATAAAACATATATTTATATATATATATATATATATATATATATATATATATATATAGGGAAATTATTTGATTATGTAATTGTAATGAAATTTTTATTTATATATAGGAACTCTTATCCGTGTATTGTGTTTACTGATGAAAAGAAAAATCAACTGACCTCAAAAAACATCAATATTTGGGCTGGACTCTATTCGCCGCCGTCATTTTCCTACTTTACGATTCATAACACCTTCCAAAAGATTATCCCACATCTTATCCGAATCTTCCCACTTTAGTAGTAACTCTATTTTCTTGTTTCTACAAGAAGTGAATGTTCTTCATAATATTTGATTTTGTTACGTAATACTAGGACTTTATAATGCAAGGATGTACTTTTGTTTAGTTTTTGTTTATTTTTAATTCTGAATATTCATTTCTCTATTCAAATCTTCTTTTGACGTTTGAAATAATATATGTTCCAGGACCCGCCCATGGTGTTGAATTTTTTTCAACCCAGTGTGGCCGCTTTGTGAGCCGTGGTGGGTCCTGTACACTGACTAAAAAAAAATAGTGGCGAGTGTGTTGGGAACCGACCGGCTGGGAGACCGAAGAAAAAGTGGATTGAGTCATAAACGATGTTTTTGAGGAGAAATTGGGTAGTTTTGGCAGAGGCAGAATAAAGGTGCCAAATTAGGAGTGAATGTCGGGTTTTGTTATGGGGCATGGTTGGGGGCCCACCTGGGCCAAAGGTGAACCTTACATTGAACAATTTACCATAGTAGGGTCCGTCGGGTCTGTGAAGCTCTAGGGTGATTTTCTGTCTGTGACGAGTTTCCACTAATTAATGGTACAGAGGGGCGGTAAGGCTGGCTTTTCTTTTCGACTTTGTCATTTTCTTCTACTGCTTTTCTTCCGATGCATGACACACACCTTACCCCAGTCTTGGGAAAAGAGGAAGATGAAAGAATATATTTATATATATATATATATATATATATATTATATTATATTATATATAATATATATATATATATATATATATATATATATATATATATATATATATATATATATATATATATATATATATATATATATATATATATATTATAAATTTTATTTTATATTTATGTATGTTTTTTATTTGTAATTCATTGTATATAGCAATATATATTTTATTAAAATTAATTTTATTTTGCTTCCATCTTCTATAAAAATGTTAAAAATTATATGTGATCATAATATCGATATAATATATATGTGATCATAATCTCCATGAATAATAAAAGGAAAACCTTAAAAGTTCTTTGAGGAACCTTAGTATGTAGCTTTGAACCTTACAATAAAGGTTCGAAATATGTGACCGAAGAACCCTTAAAGGGTTCCATACTGAACCGCCTATATAGGTATTTCTGGAACCCTAAAAGGGTTCGTTGTGGTTAGTTTTGGAACTCTTAAGGGTTCCAAACTGAACCTTTGTACATGGCTCTTTTTGGAACCCTTCAAAAGGGTTCTAAATACGGGACAACGTGGGGAACCCGTAATGATTCTATCTCGAACCTTTTTTCCAGAGTGTATCAAACCAGCTACAAGAATTACTCCTCCTACCAAGTGCTTAATTGATTGTTAATAAATAAACATTTTATTTCGTTTTAATTACATAAAGGACAGAGACTTGAACTAACTACAATATCGACTTTATTTTCCTGTTTACTTAATAATATCACCAAAGGATAGAGTGCTTTTTAACCAGCGAATTGTGTTATTTTATGTAAATATTTAATCATTCCCTTGAGCAGGAGGTATGAAACCCAATCAATTTCAAGAACAGGTATTATGACCATATCAATCAATTAAAAATATTTCATAGTTAAAAAAAATAGCCAGAAAATTGGTTGCTGAAGATTCGCAATGAAAAGTTCTCAAGTGAAATACGCAGTCTGTCGATATAATAATTTTGTAAGAGACTATTATTTCTGTGAGTGTTCTTTTTCAACTAGTTCTACTCATAAACTTATATAAATCGTTTAAATTATAGGAAACAATTTCACATGTATTTAAAAAATAATTTTAAAGGTAGTTATATAATCGAAGTTTAATCGTTAATTTTACCAAAAATTATATAACAAAATGGTTTGGACCGTTTTTTTAATAATAAATAATAATTAACAAGGCTTCAGAATGGGATCAAAAGTATTTATGTCGATATTAAAGCGTGTGTAAGAATTAATGTGGATAGCAAATGGTTTAATATAAATAGTTGAGCGGGGCAGGGATGTGATGTTTTCATGGCTATTTAATTTGTATATGGATGGGATGATAAAAGAATTAAAGGTAGGGGTGGCAGCGGAGGGTGTTAGACTGATGGGGAATGGAAGAGGGTGTCCTGCGTTTTGAACGCTGATGATTTGCTTTTGTTTGAAGAATCAGAAGAAGTATTGAGGGTTTTGGCAGGGTGTGTAAAAGGAAGGGTTTGAAAGTCTATGTTGATAAGAGTAAGGTGATGGTAGTGAGGAGAGTCATGGTGTGAAATCATGTTGAATGATGAGTAATTGGAACAAGTATCGGAGTTTAAATATTTATGCTTTGTACGATGAAAAGGGAACGGATGATGCAGGATGTAGTAGACAAGTTGTAAATGGTTGAAAGGTGGCTGGTGCAATTAAATCCTTGGTAAATGTAGAGGGACTTTGTCTGGAGTGGGCTAGGGTTCTTCATGAGGGTATGTTCCCGGTGTTAATGTATGGTATCGAAACTAGTTTGTGGAATAAGAGGTAGAAATCTAACATGCAGTCTGTTCAGATGAATAATCTTATGGGCGTGTTAGGTATGAGAAATGACAAAATGAATGAGCATGTTAGGAAGCTGTGTGGTGTGATAGAATAAATGAGAATATATTAAGAAGGTTTGGTAATATGGAAAAGATTGATGATGGTTGGTTAAGTGGATGTATAGAGGTGAGTGTGTTGGGAATCGACCGGCTTGGATAATTAAGGAAAAATGGATTGAGACGGTAAAGGAGTGTCTGAAGGAAAGAATTGTGAATTTGGTTCAAGTGAGAAAAATAGTGCATAGTAGTAATGAAAGGCGAGGTTTTGTGAGGAGGACTTAATTGTGGGCCTGGCCCATGGAATGAACCCTAACATGAACGAGTCACCACACTCTCGGGTCTGTCGTAGGGTTGTGAGACCCTAAAGGGTGGATTTTTGTCTGTGAAGAACTCTCACTTAAGGATCATGTTTTTCTATTAAACTTTTCTGTTTCCGCGGTATATATTACGCACTATGCAACCATCTGGGGACATATAGAGAGGATAAAGAAAGAATAATGAAAATAGCTGAAACTCTTTATCGTCATTATAATATGCTTCAATTTCGCTACAAGCAAAATGGTTTAAATTTTAATAGCCCATTTCATTGTAATATAACATATTATCGAAAACAGTTTATAGTTGTCATTTGACATTTTTGGTTAAAATTTCATTTCAAACTTTCATAGAAGTTTCACGAAAATCGTCGGGGGTCGTTTTTTATAACTTTTTTTCATAGACAATTCTTATCAATATTAAATCTAAAGGGCTATTTTTTAAATATATCTTTTTAAAGCAATAATTTCGCACTTCAAATAAAATATATATATATATATATATATATATATATATATATATATATATATATATATATATATATATATATATATATATATATATATATATATATATATATATATATATATATATATATATATATATATATATATATATATATATATATATATATATATATATATATATATATATATATATATATATATATATATATATATATATATATATATATATATATATATATATATATATATATATATATATTATGAAAAAGGCATCTTTTTTCATACATTACGAAAAAGGCATCAAATTTTTCAACCAATCAAAGCATCTTTTACATTCGTTGGGCGGAGCTTAAAGCTAAAACTTGTGACGTATCAGTCAATGTGCAATCTCTCTCTCTACGGAATAACGGTCATTTGTGACGTATGTGGTTTCCAATTTTTCCTATTAATTGAGCATACTAGTTGATTTTTTTTATACTATGGGAATACTCGCTCATAATCAGGAAAAACTATAAAGTGTTATAATTCCCGAGCGTAGGCTAGTTTTAGAAAGCCTACCGCTTGCTTGCAAACATGGACATTGTTTTGTTTTAGAGAGCGGACCTCACCAACGAAGGGCATATGCCATCCCTCCAGGCCGACAAAATACTGCCCTTCAGGCAGGGCCGGCGCAAGAGATTTTGGCGCCCTAGGCAAAACTATTATGAGACGCCCCCTCTCTAACCATATATATATATATATATATATATATATATATATATATATATATATATATATATATATATATATATATATATATATATATATATATATATATATATATATATATATATATATATATATATATATATATATATATATATATATAATTTAATAAATATACTAACACCTACATAAAACAATAATAATAAATAATAATATATATATATATATATATATATATATATATATATATATATATATATATATATATATATATATATATATATATATATATATATATATATATATATATATATATATATATATATATATATATATATATATATATATATATATTTATATATTTATATATATATATATATATATATATATATATATATATATATATATATATATATATATATATATATATATATATATATATATATATATATATATATTAAAGAATGGATTGGGGACATTCTGATAACTTCATAAAGTAGCTAAGGGTGCCAGATTTAAAAAAATCAGCTAAATCTGGACGTCTCTCTCTCTCTCTCTCTCTCTCTCTCTCTCTCTCTCT
>JABUQX010002887.1:15000-16860 GCA_015478945.1 Trachelipus rathkii | reverse complement strand
GATGTACTTTACGTTCAATGCCTCGTTTGGGTGTTTACAACGTTTTCGCACATTTATCGTGAAACGCTTTGCGTTTTCGTGCACCGCTTCAATGGATAAGGTCAAAAAAAAAAATCTGGTTGTTTAGAGTTTCTAACATTACTTAACAAAAACTTAACTAACAACCAAATCTATCAAAAACTTCAGCAGCAGTTAGCAACAGCAGTTAACAACTTAACTTAACTTAGTTAAACGCTTAGTTAACTTAACAGCAACCCAACAACTTAGCAACTTAGCAGCAGACAGCAACAGCAACGGTTAACCGGCAACAACTAAACTTAGCAGCTAACTTAAGTTAACTTAACTTAACTTAAGTTAACTTAGTTAACTTAGTTAACTTAGTTAACTTAGTTAACTTAACTTAACTTAACTTAATCAACAACTAACTTAGTTAACTTAACTTAACTTAACTTAACTTAACTTAACTTAACTTAACTTAACTTAACTTAACGCCTGCAGGCTGTAAAGGAGTTGTTTTTGATGTGTCGACCATTTTCCTTGTCGACAATTTGGACTAGTCCACCTGACAATAGTCACAATAGCAAACTAATGTGGATTAACAAAGAAACGTCTGATTTTCATTAACTATCGGATAGTAACACTTGAATTTGAAACTCTAAGTTTAGAAAAGTTACTTTATCGTCACGTAACTTTACCGGAAAGATTCGACTCTACAGTAACTTACATTTTTAGATACTTTATTTCCTTTTTCTTAGTTCAAGTTAAATTAATTATTATTATTATTATTATTATTATTATTATTATTATTATTATTATTATTATTATTATTATTATTATTATTATTATTATTATTATTATTATTATTATTATTATTATTATTATTATTATTATTATTATTATTATTATTATTATTTAATTAAATTTAATTATTAATTTAATTATTGTGTCTGAGTTATCTGAGAAATTTCATTCAGTGCTATAATACTATAGTAGGTATTCAGTGTCCTCTGTAAACTCAAGGAGCGCGCGCGAGCACATACACACACAAGAATACATACACACACACACGCTACCCTAGTCTCTTTCCATTGCTAAACAATAAACCAAACGTCTGCTCGTATAACTAGACTTTCCAGTCATTATTATCACTTCATCGTTCAACTCCCAGGCTAAGGACTTATAGCTATATCCTTTTCTTCAAGCCTTCTACTGGGTACTGGTTAGTCTGGAACACCCTTCATTAGTAGGGAACACCTTTCATTCTTCTATTTTCCACCACTTAATTCGACTAGTACGCTTTCAAACGCCGTGTTCTGTGGCAAAGAATGACTATGAATTTTAATGACGAATTAACTTTCCCCTAGACTAGTATGCTATTAGAAGGCCCTTGGCCTTTTTATCAATATATATATATATATATATATATATATATATATATATATATATATATATATATATATATATATATATATATATATATATATATATATATATATATATATTTTGTATGTATATATATATATTTATATATATTAAATGAATATATATATATATAATATAATATATATATATATATATATATATATATATATATATATATAATATATATATATATATGTAAATATATATATATATATATATATATATATATATATATATATATATTAGGCCATATAGGGATAAAAGTATCGGTATCGGTATCGGGTATCGGCAAAAATTTTGGTATCGGTATCGGTATCGGTATCGGCAATGAAAAAATAGCGAGTACTTGTATCGGTATCGGTATCGGCCTCAAATTTTGGTATCGGTGCAACACTAATATATATATATATATATATATATATATATATAAAGGATGAA
>JABUQX010002887.1:2500-5000 GCA_015478945.1 Trachelipus rathkii | reverse complement strand
GAAAATTGGGAATAAAGCATCATTCAAACTGGTTGAAGGGAAAATCGCCTCCACGAACTTTGATTGGAATACTTTAAAGGAGAAGAATATAACAGAAAAAAACACTGAAAAAGAACACTGCAGATATGTCCAAGAATACCACAGGGGAACATGTTCAGAATTACTCCTACAGCAATATTTTTCGAGAGAAATAGAATTTTTCATTTTTCAGTTAGGTATTGGGGTGATTTTGACCTTGAAACAAAAGTGAAGCACAACAAGTTTCATTTAGTACTTATTATTGATGGGACGATCATTCGTAATCAACATTGGGCATCGAAAGAATCGGCAATTTTTCTGAAATAGGAAAATAATTTTTTTTGTTAGAATCGAAATCGGATTTGGAAATTATTTAAATATGATACGATGAATAGAAATCGACATTGAAAATCGGAAGAATCGGCAATATCTTTTTATGATCGGGATTGAATCTGAAATTATTTTTTCACAGTTTCTTCATTAATACTTATGTAAACAATACCAAAAAACAGATGCCTCCAAGAAACTATTTTTAATTTCTTATTTTTACATTGGCTATAAAGAAATGTTTTTAACGACTATAAAAATAATATGATTCTGCCAAAACATTTATTCTGTATTCATATTTTTTCCTGTTTGATATTAAAGGAATCTGACGCAGCAAATTAACTGTCGTCTTTAATCAATTGAAAAGCGTAAGCAGTCGTCTTCGATTATGCTTAACATTTGTCTTAAGAATGTGCTAAATTTTGCTAGCACAATTGGACAAAAACGAAAACTCCTTTAATAATGTTAGAAAACTTCATTTACAATGTTTTTTTAACTTCCCATGTACGAAGCGAACAAGAAATGTTTTACTATTATCTAAACTAATTATATTCAGTATATATTACCTGAGTAAGATGAGCAAAAGAGGTTTTCTCGTCAGTCTTGAATTTTTAAAATTATACGAGAGGAACTGCTTCAATTGAATCCCTCCGAAAATCCACCACCCATATATATATATATATATATATATATATATATATATATATATATATATATATATATATATATATATATATATATATATATATATATATATATATATATAAAGGTGTGTGCATATGTGTGATGCGTGTGTGTGTGAAAGACAGGAAATGAAGCGAAATTTCTCAAATTAACATAAAAGTTATGTTATTAACAAGATATTGTTTTTCCATAGAAAGAGTCCAAAAGTGAACGCAGGTTGCCAATGTTTCCTCGAAGATAATTATAATAATTATTCAAATTAGTCAAATTGTATGTTTGTATTCCGTGTACTTTATTTAATGTTTGTATATTTTTATATTTTTAAAAATATGTTTTTTTAAAATACATCATTAGGAAAATTAATAAATTTTAAATATTTTTCGGGAATATTAATGCGTTTTCCTTTTGAAAATAACGTAAATGGGAATATATTCGACGAATGTCGAGTCTACTGCTCTTAATTAATAGACCTGTAATGCATTTGCGAAATGGCTTAGATTGAGTATTCAATATAATTCATTTTCAACAGTGGTGAAAACTTCTCGTACCTTCAGGAATTTTTAGCTTGAAATAAATTTACACACCAAGTATATTGTACATACATACATGCCTACACAAATACATACCTACATACTATTAAACATACGTACAAAATGAATTGCAAAAATTTTTATTCTGGAATTATAAAATTTGAGATATAAAATCTAGAATCAAAAGTGAAGCTCTAAAAAAACGAGAAAAGGCTTTTTATTACGTTTTGCATATGTAAAGGCGAATATATTAAGCTTTTCATATCGGCAATATAATTTTATATGTAAAATTGAGAGCATTTTATTATATACTAGCTTATATATTATTCCGAAGTTCAAGTCAATTACTCTAAAAAGAAGTTATATATATATATATATATATATATATATTATATATATATATTATATATATATATATATATATATATATATATATATAATATATATATATATATATATATATATATATAATATATATATATATATATATATAAAATATATATATATATATATATATTATATATATATATATATATATATATATATATTATAAATATATATATATATAATATATATATATATATATATATATATATATATATATATATATATATATATATATATATATATATATATATATATATATATATATATATATATATATATATATATATATATATATATATATATATATAATATATATATTATATATTTATATTATATATATATATATATTATAATATTATATATTATATATATATATATTATATATATATATATATATATATATATATATATATATTATATATGACAACCGTATATTAGATGCCTTCTTTCTTAAACACTCATATTATTTCTCACTGAATAGATAGAGAAATAGGGAGCTTTTACGGCGTTGTAGAAGGGTTGAAAAACGAAGCATAAACCCCTTCCTCCCGGGA
>JABUQX010002886.1:0-10000 GCA_015478945.1 Trachelipus rathkii | reverse complement strand
TTCCAATTTTCTCCAATTTTTCTTCCAAAAAATTTTCCAATCTTAACACCATATTCCTGCCCATCCCACCTCGAATTCTTTCATAACGCCATTCATATACAAATTGAATAACCAAGGAGACATACACAACCCTGTCTCACTCCACTATTAATCCTATAAACGAATCACCATTGACACCATTTTATTGTTACACATGCTTCACTATCGTCATACATACTTTTGATTCCATTCAGAAGCCACCACCAACACCATATATCACTAATACCTGCCATAAAGCTTCCCTATTAACTCTTATCATACGCCGTTGTAAATCCATAAAACCTAAATAAATTTATTCTCTTCGTCCCTCATTCTCAAATCATTTGTTTTCAATGAAAGATTGATTCCAACCAACATCCTCTACCACTCCTAAAGACACCTTGTTTTCTTCACCAAATCAGTCCTCAGTCACTCGACGCACTCTGTCGACCAAATACCAGGATATACCTTCCCTACAACACTCAATAAACTATCCCCATATAATTTCTACAGTTCCTTTTATCTCCCCTTATACAAAGGTACTATTACCGCTCTTCTCCAAATCCCTTGGAACTATACCTCCATAAACGCTTTATATTACACAACTCCAAATCCAATCAATCACCATCTCGCCTCCGCTCTTGATCATTTCACTAGTAATTTCATCTATACCTGCAGATTACCATTCTTTAACTTTCTCGCTCTACCCATTACCTCCTCTTTACTAATAACCTCATGCCCAAAATACCTGTTCCTTCTGCACCATTCAAAACCACACACATTCACTAACACCTCATCATTAATGTGTGAATATTGTGCAGATTTTCGAAGTTTTCTTCCACACTCCCCTCACATCCATTCATCAGTTCACAAACACCATCCCTATTCATAATTTCTAAGCAGATTCCCCTTATTCTCATCTTAACTTTCGCGTTCGCTTCCAGAAGAGCCTTCCTATTTCCCTGTATGTCTCATTCATCCTCCTTCCAAACTGTTCATTTCCCTCTTTTCTCCTACGTATGCACCTTTTAGTATTCTTTTTTCCTCCTTATAAAATTCCAAGCATCTTTTATTTTGAAACTTCATCATTGCTTTTAGTACATTCTTCAACACGCTTCTTTTTTACCTTTAAACGCTTTATCACCTCTTCATTCCACCATTCGCTAGTTAACATTCTTACTTCCTACTTTAGCAACATCCACACACTTCCTTTGCCCTGCTAACAATGCTTCCTTCATTTGCCCCAAAGATTTGTTCAGTATCAACTTGTTCACATTCACCGATTTACTTGCGAGCTCTCTTACATACTTATCCTTATTGTCTTGCTCACTAACTTCTCACTTCTAATTTTACCTACTTCCTTCCTTATCACTTTCTATCACCTTCCTCTCCATCCAAAGCCCCCACTAATTTTAATTTTACATAGAACAACATAAATGGATCTGATAATCCCATCCCTAAACCCCTCACTGATTTAACATCCAACACATTTACTTCAACATTCTCCTTCTTCACCAAACAAAATCAATCATACTTTTCACTTCGATACCATCTCTACCTACACCAACTCTAGTATACCTTATGGATACTGCTTGTGTTTAAAGAAAGTATTACTTACCACACATACCTCTCTCTTCACAGAAATCAAATCACCTCCTGCCATTCTCATTTTCTCCGCCACCCCAAAACCACCTTTATACCATCCCTTTTTTGATCACCATTCCAAACATTCAGGTCCCCCAACACTATCAATCTGAAGCTCCTACTCACCCCATCCAAGACATCATCAAATTATCCCAAAAAAATCGTACTCTCTTCAACGTTTCCCTCAAGATGACCATACGTTTGTAGGCCAGATTTTACGTTATAATTAAAACCCTAACACAAAAATTGAATTCAAAAAAGAGTGCAGGCCGTCTTCCAAATAAATGCAAAGGCGAACTCAATCCTTACAATACAGTAACACTCTTTAACATAACTAAAACTACTGAAAAATAATATCACAAAAAAAAACTAGAAATATATTTTATAATCAGTATCCCACTTAATAAGATACCAAACCTAATTTAAACAGTATCCCAATACCTCTCAACCCTACACCGCTTTCTATATGTTAACTCTACCAATTACTACACTAATACCCTCTACCGTATAAAGTATTAACCTTAATCATACAGTATATAAAAAATATAGGCATATAAATATAATTATAACCAATAGATTCAAAAAATACTGAAATTATTAATTATTCAAATTGTCAATGTAATTTCTCAATAGTGTTTGTCTTGTCAATTTACTTTGTAAATAGTTTTTGACACTTTATTTTTAAAATAGTTTTTGTAATTCTAAAATAGTTTTATTTTTATTACGTGGCCAATTCACTACACTTTCAGTTTTATGTTCCAACTTTTAATTGTTTTTATCTAACTCTTTCAAAAGATTTTCCTAAATTTTCAAAAATGTTTTTCTTAATTTTAACAAAAAATGTTTTTCTAAAGTTTTCAAACGTTTTTTCACATGAATAAAAAGTGTGTTTCTAATTTAGTTTTATTTTCCACTTACAATATCTTTTGGTAATTTTTCTTTTCAGTTTTATTTTGTTCAATCTCTTAGTTCTTTTTCAATTTTATAATGTTTCTCGATTTGTTTTTTAGTTTCCAATTTTACTAGATTCCAATGCTACTAGATTAAACCATCCGAAAAAATGGAAACCCTAAATCTCTGTTCCATAAATCCAATTCCGCAAAAATGTAGCTCCGAAATCCAAAATAATCAGGCTCGAGAAACGTAAGCCACCAAAAAAAACTGGAATGAGATAAAAAGAAATATATCCTAACATGACATATAACAAAATAAAAATAATAAGGTAATAAATAAAGAAAATCCCTAACATGAATCTAAGTAATAAAGTAAGTAATTAAATAAGTAATTCATATCATAATTAATCCGTAAATAAATTAAATAAATTACTATCAAATCGAAATCAATCATTAAAATTTCAAAAAAATAATAAAAAAAATAAATGCAAACAAAATAATAATTAGTGGCTACCTGGCCAATGGTGTTGACCAGTTTTTTCTTTTACTTCCCGAGTTCTACAGACCTAAAGATCCCACATCTACCAGAAAATGACAAAGTTCCACAAAAACACATCTCGTACAATACAATGCAAACCTAAGTAAAAAAAGAGAAAAAACAATTATGAGACAAAAAGAAAAAAAACTAAATAACTGAACCACCACATCCCTCCTACCTAAGTTTGTCTCATAATTCTAACCCCAACAATCACCACTCATTTATAACGCTGTTGTCATCACCCAATCATACTCTTTTACAACACCTCTACTCCTAGTAAACGGTTTCTCATATTCCTTCACCTGTTCACTGGGTTTATTCCCACCTTCCGCTCTTTCATCAGTCTCTCCAACTTCATTCACACTTCCTTCCCTAGGTAATAGCTCAGACATTTCTGCAATCTCTTTCTCGATCTCTCTCATCCTAGCATTCGCCTTTATAACATTCACTACTTCATCCAATTCCACACAAAATTTACTCAAATCATCCACTTCCATATGCACACTCCTATCTCTGATATTCCTCAATCCTGCCAACACACTCTCATTTTCATCCAAAGGAAACTTGCATACAGTGTAAGTACTTTTTCTCAAACTCTGCTCGTTATTCCCATTATCCCACCAAAACCCTGAAAAATACTCATCATTCTCATTTTCATCGTTAAACAACACCCTTAATTTGCTAACATTACCCGATATTCCTCTTTTACGCTTCTTCTTTCGTATCTCTTCCACCAACACTAACTCTTTCCCCTTTAACCATAAATCATCCACTATATCCCCAGTCTCATTCAAATCGTCCTCATTCACCAGAAACCTATATACAGGATGAATCGTAAGATAACCAGGAGGTTCCCTCCACGGTCTCAACTGTACCTGATGGGCCCGAAACTCATTCGTACCACCATCGTTCTCACCCTCCAACAAATAACTAACCCCATTAGACATAACCCTTTTTACAATATACGGCCCTTCAAACTTTTCTCTCATCTTACTCACATTCAACCGACCTTTCTCAATCACTTCCTTCAAAACCTTATCCCCCACCTTAAAACTGGCAAACTTTAAACTACCCTTTCTCCAAACGTCCCTATCACCTTCAGGTAACCCAAGCCTGGGTTTCACAAACCTCTCGAAATTCATCACATACATACAAGGAGACATACCAGTTGCTCTATGCACAGTCATATTATAAGCCCACAACACTCTTCCTAACCAATAATCCCAATCATTCTCTCTTTCACTCATCATTCGTAACATCTCACTCAACGTTCGAATCGTCCTCTCTGCTAACCCATTCGAACTTGGCATATACGGCGTCGTTCTCACATGTTCAATGCCCCAATCACTCAACATTTGCTCAAACGCCTGCCCTACAAACTCCGGTCCATTATCACTCAACATTCGCTTCGGTTTACACACACACATCGGCAACAAAACTTCCCTTACCACCCTAGCCACATTCGCACTAGTCTTATTCTTCACCGGCACAGCATACGCAAACTTACTTTTGTGATCCACCATCACCACCATTCCTACATACCCACTCGCAGTCACTGGCAAAGAAACACAATCGATCACTACTAACTCAAAAGGTTCATTCACATCCATTCGTAACACAGGGGGTTTCACATACATTCTCTGATACTTTCCTTTCTGACATTCCTCACAAGTAGTTGCAACATCATTCACTATTTTCCTTAACCAAGGATTAAACACTCTTTCTTTCATACATTCCCACAATTTAAACTTTCCCCATGTGAACAACCTACGGTGATCACTAACGCCATCCCTACTATTCCAACTACAGAAAACACCGGTACATACAAATCCTCCTCTCTTACTTTCCCGAATATAATACACCACATTAGTACACACAACAAACCTTTTCGCAAATACCCTAAAATCCTCTATCAACTGGTCCCACCTGCACACTTCTTTACCCGACAAAATACATTTTCTCAGCTCACAGACCATAGGACATTCCTCTTGCATTACCTCAATATCTTTCATGCTTAACAGTTCTTCATCCCACACCAACTGCTCACCACCAAACAAAATCAACAACAACACACATTTCTCTTCTGCATTCTAACAATCTCACGACTTCCCTTGAGCAACCTTCCCATTCCCACATCTACCGGACAACCTATTCACCCTCAAAAAGTCAATCCCAAACAAAAAACAATACGGCATTCGCTCCTCGTCCAGCACAACAAACCTATGTTCCACTTCCCCTAACGTTCCTATTTCTACCTTTAACAAAACCTCTTCAAAAGCAACAAAATCACCTGACCCAATCCCTTTAATCTTCACATTCGTACTCCTCCTCTCTCTATCTGCCACGTTACTTGCTCAATTTCTCGTACCACCGATGCATTCACTAAAGAAATCTGAGCCCCAGTATCAATCAGTCCACAAAATACTCTCCCATTCACCTGCACTTTCACCTCCATTCTTCCACTTATCCCATGCTCGCAATACACAACCTCTTCGATTTCCCCTGGACAAATCATTTTCACATTCTCATCACCCTCTCCCAGACACTCCTCCAACTCCGATTCCAACACATACTTCCTATCATAGCTCTTTTTCTCGATTACCCAATTGTAATGTACGCCACTTAAACACTGTAAATGAAGCTCGCCCACTTTTGCACCACTTACCCCCTCACTCCTATACAAAACAGGTCTCTCACCACCATAATGCACACATACAACTACCTTAAACAACTTACTCACAACAATCAATACCTCTTGCACCGGAAGCACACCTACATTACACATAGCCTTTAACTCCTTCATAAAATATTTCACCTTCCTAATCCCTATCTGCTCAGGTTTCTTACACACCTCAGTCATAACTTCCCTCCGCAATTCTTCTATAGTATAATACTCTCAGGCACTCTCAAAACCAACCTATCCCTAGCTAAATCCTGTAACCCATACAACACACTTTCAAACATAGAATCACCCCCACCCTGACTTTCTTTTCCCTTCATCAATCCCTTAGGCAAATATTCCGGGTCTATCACTACCTTTTCATTCATACTCTCACTCCCAGGCATTCTTGACATCAAATCAGCAATCTCATTCCTTTCACCCGGCACATACTCAACCACATAATCAAAATCACTCAAATCTTCCAGAGTTCTTGCAAGCCGACTATCAACTATCCTCATTCTCTGCAAATACACCAAGGGTTGGTGATCCGTTCGCACAACAAACTTAATCCCATACAAAAACGGACGCAACGACTTCAAACAAAACCTCAAAGCAGCCAACTCTCTTTCAATCGTGGAATACTTTCGCTCTGTCATACTAAACGCTTTCGAAACATATGCAATCACTCGTTTCTTTCAAATCCCATCCAATCACCTGTTCTTGCATTCAAACAACCCCCCAATTTACAATACCCACTCATCAGTTATACACTTCTAAAGGGTTTTGCATCCTCACTATAATCCGGATAGGCCAGGCTCTACATCCTTCGCCGACTTCCGCCTGTTTCAACTTGTCAAATGCCTTCAATTCATTCTTATCATTCCACTTCACAAATTGTACTCTTCTTTGTTCCCAGTCCATTCAGTCCAAAGGTTTCATCCCACTCCCGAACAATTTTTCATTAAACTTCCTTCCAAATTCTACCAAACCTAAAAATCCTCTCAACTCTCTAACATTCCTCGGCTTTGGAAACTGCCGAACTTTCTCAATAAACTTTTCAGCCTTTTTCAAACCTGTTGCACTCACCTTATGTCCCAAGAATTCAACCTCATCCGCAAACCACTCACACTTTTCGACTTTCACTTTTATCCCTATCTCCTCTAACTTTTTCAACACATCATTCACTAACTTCAAATGCTCAGAGAAAGATTCATTCATCACTAGTATGTCATCTATGAACACCATCACATTCTTACTAGGAAAATCATTCATGACCACATTCATCGCCCTCTGAAACGCCGCAGGAGCATTGGCTAACCCAAAGCTCAAATTCCTAAACTGGTAATGCCGCTTTGCAGTCGAAAAGGCAGTCACACACCTACTATCCTCTTCCACTGGCATCTGATAATACCCTCGCACCAGATCCATTTTCGTAAACACTTTCATTCCATACATACTATACACGCACTCTGAAACTACACACATAGGGAACCTATCCTTCACAGTCTTTTCATTCACCTTACGATAATCAATACACAACCTCAATCGTCCATCAGGCTTTCGCACAGGCACAATCGGACTATTCCATGGACTCTCACTCTCCTCTAATACACCTATTTGCTCTAACTCTTCACACTGCTCTTCAATCTCATTCGCAACGGGGGGAGGAAAGTGCCGAGGACGTTGATATATTGGGGTGTCATCCGCTAACACTATGCGAAACGCAGGCAATTTCGCATCCCCAAAATCATCATCGCCCTGACTCAGCGCTTTCCTCCTTTCCCATAACATTCGTAAAACCTTTTGTCTCCTCACTTCATTCAAACCTTCAGGTAATTTTACTTTATCAACCATTTCATCATACCCAATCCTTTTTCTCAATATCACCAGCAAACACACAGTATTCATTCTCTCTCGAAATCTCTAATACAAAAACAGAATACAAACTACCAACTACATCACCAACCCTTATACCTCTCACTCTCTTCTTTTTCACATCAGGCACCTTCTGCATACATATCCTAGGATTATTCAAATCTATTATACCATCAAATACATGTGCAACCCTTTTCACCCTATACCTCGCATCATAACCATCCACCAGAAACATGCTATTCTGGTTTTCATCCCCATACCCACATTCGTATTCCAGCCTACTTTCACACTTACTACTTCGTCCGTCTTCAAAGACCTATCCTCTAAAGCAAACACTTCCACGCCTTTAACCAATTTCACATCTACATTCCCTAACTCATTCACATACATCTGACATTTCCCATCCTTATTCACCTTCTTCTCTATCATCCTTCGATCAGGATGAATAACTATCCCATTTGCACTCAAAAACTTATATCCCAATAACACATCATACTTTTCGTTCCTACTATCAATCACATAAAACTCACTCTCCTCCATGCCTATTCCTCCTATCCTAACGCTCTCTCTAAATTTTACTTCCACCGGTACCAACACATTACTAATTCCTTTAATATGACCCCTACCGACTTCTTTCTGATCTTCCCTTATATTCATCTTATCATATGCTCCTTTATACACAACACTAACCATACACCCAGTATCAATCAAAGCACGAACCTCAATACCTCCACAATAAACCTTAATACTCATACATTCATTCACAGGACCAACTGAAAACACATCGACACTTACATCCCCTATCTGTGACAACCTAATCTCACCTGAGGGTTCACCAGCTGCAACCCTCAAGGCAACCCGTTTCCCGAATTGTTAATTCTTACCTGATTTTGTACAGTGTTCACCCCTACCTCACTCACATTTACATTCCTATTCAGTCCAACAGCCTGACCACTAACCGGTTGAACCGGACCACTAACACCAGTACCAAGACCTAGCACACCAGGACTAATCTGACCTGTCCCTCCTGGTTGCCTCACACTCCAACACATTCCAGCCACATGCCCTATTTTCCCACATTTAGTACAAGTGTTTCTAGGGGACCCGCACATCCTAGAAAAATGCCCCTCGACACCACAGTTCCCACATACCGGTTGCCTCGCTCTTACACCCTGAGGACAATCACGCACCCAATGATCCACACCTCCGCATCTCCTACACCCAGCCCTTTGCGGGTCCGTACAGTTCATGGCCAAATGACCCACTTGCCCACAGCTAAAACAAGCACCAGTTGCCCATCTACATTCTGATATCATATGACCCATTTTCCCACAACGAAAACACTTCACATCCCTATTCACACCCACATTCTCTTGGTTAACACGACCTCTAATCCCTTGACCCTGATTATACCCTTGACCTTGGTTATAGCCGCCATCGTTCCCTCTCGCATTCACATTTCCACCAACTTGACGACCAGCAAAATTACCCACACCTGCATTCACCTGTCTTTCATCACCTCCAAACCCATAAAAATCCTCCAGAAATTTCACCATTACTTCGTAGGGGTTTGCTTTCAAGGCGTCTCTATAAGATCTATACTGAGGGGGTGGTGAAGCCCTTTCATTCGCCGCAAACCTTTCCCTACCACTATACACTTCTCTTCGTTCATTCTCCTCTCGCTCGCCTTCAAACTCCCTATCTTCTACGATTTCCAAAACATCTTCCCAAGTCAATCGTTCTCCCGCCCATCTCATTTTCTCTTTCCTTCGCAAATTCACATATTCTGCCACCGAGGTCGGAACCGTCTCCAAAAACTTCTTCAACAATCTCTTATTCCCGTCCACATCATCATCCCCAAACTTCTTTCTCGCCAAGGTTTCCAATCGGTGCGCATACATATCAATCCTTTCACTCTTTCCACGCCTAGCTTTATCAAAATCATTCACCTTTCTATACTTCACTCCCCCTTTCACTCTCACAACCTGGTCCATGATTCTCTGTTTGACCACTTCATACTTTGGCTCACCCACACTGACAGCCTTATAAAATTCCAGCATTCGCCCCTCTAAAAATTCGCCCAATTCTTTTACCCAAAAGACCTTATTCTCGTCAAACTTCTCCCTACAATAACCCTCATATTCCCTAAAGAACTCCTCAACCTCTTTCGTACCATACACATTAAATTTATTAATTTTTGGGATGTCCCGAATCAGCACACTCCTTTTCACTCTACGCTCAGACTCAGAACCAGATCCCGTCTCATTCCCCTCAAACACATTCACCTCACCTTCTGAACTACTATATAATGAATCTATACTTTTACTTTTCATTCTCCTTTCATGCCTCCTATTCTTAGAAGTCTTCTTC
>JABUQX010002885.1:0-15321 GCA_015478945.1 Trachelipus rathkii | reverse complement strand
TATGAAATTCAATTCTTTAAAAACCCAAATTCTACAATTTTCCTTCTCTAAAACACCTTCTAACTTTCCTATCTCTTTCGACGGCTCTCTTCTCTCCTGTTGACAATAAAACATCCTTGGCCTTAACATAAAAAAAAATGTCTTGGAAACCTCACATCACAACGTTGCTGGGACGGCCTACAAAGAAACTGGGACAGTTCTGCTTTAGACCAAGACTTTTTCTCCCTTCTCAGCTACTCCAGCTATACAACGGGTCTCATCCGGCCTGTGTATAGAGACTGTTTTTTCTCTTCATATACTGGGGAGCTTCCTGGGTTTCACCCGGCTTTTGGACAGGGTCGAGTCAAAAGCCCAAAAAGGCTTATCAAACTGCGTAGTACTTTCCAGTTCGCTAAAACCTCTATCTTTGCGGCGCGATAGTAGTGTTGTGCTTTATCTCTTTCTATAAGTAATACCGCAGCGGCAGGTGTTTCGAGGAACTTACCACTTGCGTACACCCCACCACCCTTTTACGAAAGCCCTAGTAGCCACAAGGGTGCTGGTATGAATATATCTGCGCACAAGTTTTGTTGAAAGAGTATTTGGGTAAACTCAGGCTAAGTTTGCCTGCGGTGTTTTCCTTTTTTCCTCATTCCACCACTGTTCTGTGAAACTCTCTTCCATCTTCTGTTTTTCCTGCTGAATTTTATCTCCCTCACTCTTTAAAGCCTGCATCTATGTTCATCTGCGTAATTAGCGCTAGCGGATGAAATTTTGGCTTGCAACATCCCCTCCTTGAATAGTGCTCTGCCCATGAGTGGTAATTTCTATAAACTCGATTAAAAAAAAAAAAAAAAAAAAAAAAATAAAAAAAAAAATAATAAAAAAAAAAAAATGAAAGACGTACTGATCTTACAATTCTATTAACGTTAACTTCCCTTACATTCTTTACCGATAAACGCTTTAATGAATTAAACGCCGTTAATTTTTCTTGTTAACGATTAAGAATAACGACGTTAACTTCTCATTAACGGTGCCCAACTTTGTATATATACTAATATGACTATATATATTATAATATAATATATACTAATTATATAATAACTATATATATATAGTATAATATATATATATAATATATAAGTATATATAATATATAGATATATATATATATATATATATAGCCATACTATAATATAGGTATATTATAATATATATATATATATATATATATATATATATATATATATATATATATATAACTATATAATATATATAAATATATAAATATATATTATATATATATATATATATACGCCTAATATAATATATAAGTATATCAGAGCGGCGGACCTCGTGTATAGAAGCGATGGAGCGACCGCTCCTCCTTCATAAATTAAGCATAAATTTTTTTTTAAAAAACACTTAATTTAAAACACATGTTTTCTACATTAATGTAAATAATTGAAATTGCAAAAATTTTGAAAAACAAATGAACTGTTTTGTAATAATTGTGAGCAGAAACATGACTGCATGGTTTTCATCTATAAAAGTAATCGAATAATAAACATACTCGTATCAGTTGTATATAGTTGATTTTTGAATTATTCTATTCTATAAAGAAGCGTTCGAGAGTTGAGCGAAATTCGTGTTTTTCGCTCCAAACTCTTACTCCCTACTATCTTAGGTAAAAATATATACGCTAGGCAGCGATACAATAACAAATCATACAAGTTTGGACTATTGAGACAGCGAATTAGCCGTTGTTGTCGCCTTGTAAATTGTCTGTTACAGTAATTTATAATATAAATAAATATTTGTTAATTTTCTTTCTTGTTCCTATTATTATTTATTAACTTATTTTTAATTATGTTTTTATTTATTAAATCTAATTATTTTTCTAATTATTATTACAATAATATTTAGAATAATTATTTACATTTTCATAAATAATATTATAATATAATCAACTTATAAATAATACATATATCATATTATATATAAATAAAAATTATTATGTATGGAGTTTTAATATAAACAATAAAAATTATAAAAAAAAAATCTAAAATAGAAATAAAAAGAAACTCATCTATCAGGAGGCAAAGAAAATAAAATATTAATAAAAAAAATAAAAAATAAAACCAAAAATATAAATATACAATAATATAATAATAAACTATATAGTAAAAAATAACTAATATAAATAACATATTAGTAAAACAATAAAGAAATATATATATATATAAATATAAAAGAAGAAGAAATATTATATATATAATTATAATAGTAACATATACATAAAATATAAAAATATAAATATAATATATAATAAAAAATATATACCACAAAAAAAATAATATAAAATAAAATAAATAAATAATCCTAAAACACAGTAAACTAGTAATACTATATATTTCCAAAAGTTAGGATGTTACTTGTAGAAAAAATATCAACTAATTGCCAACCTTTGTTGTTCAAAATACTCCTCAGAGATTTGCTCGTGTATTGAGATGAAATAATTGGGAAAGAGACTAGGTTAAAACAAATATGGATTATTTAAACAATGCCGAACCTTTATAGACATGGCTTTTAACGATTGAACATAAAGATACCATTGTTAGAGTGCTTTGTTTGAAAAAAAATCGAAAAAAGAAAGCAAACCAAAGAAAGGAAACACGAGAAGCAGAAGAGCTAGGTTTGCAAAGAGACTATTGACTTGATGCCTACTTGTGTTATTTGGCGCACCGTGTTTTTGCCACTAATAATGCAACACGCTAGGGATTGTATATCTATAATAAAATTCAATCAAGAAAATCCAAGGAACGTAGTTAACTCATAAAACAAGCTGAGTGAACTACAATTAGAATATAGTTTAGATTAGAAAAAAGTAATGGACCCACACTAATGGACTACCATAATTGAGGGAACGTATATGATGTTTGTGCAGGTGTATTGAGAAGATCGTTAAATTGCTATCCACAATTACTACGAAAAATAAAAAAGACTACTGGAGGTTATTTGAGTTGCATTATAAAAAAAGACTAACTGTTTATCCATTTATTAACATCTGAGACTCAAATCTGAACTTGAAGTTATTATATTCCAAGAGAAGATTTCTATTCTCGGAAAGGAGCTTTTGATTCTTTTAACTACAATTATGGAAAAAGGAAAAACAGATAGAACTTATTAGATAGAAACAAGATAAGGATTGCTTAAAAATCTATAATTAACTTTACTCCAATGTCAATCAGAATAATTGAAGCTGAAAAGATGACTTGTTCAAAAAGATTTTAAAAAGAATTAAGAACCAGTTATTTCAGAATACAATGGGACAAGATAGACTAAATGCCCTCGTTGCGCTTGCAAATGAAAGAGATTATATTGTCCTCAATTGTAATTTTTTTTTGAAACAATACAATTGTGAAATTGGAACTTATAATGTTAGTCAAAAAACGACAAGAATGGGCTTCAGATACAAATTTCAAAAGTTTACAATTTAATGTATAAAGTAAGCAATTTATTAAATTCTAATATTTTATTTTAAATCATTGTAATAGATAGACTTCGATTAATGTACGCGAGAAACTGTACGAAGTTAAGAAAATAACTGCCAGAGTTGGCTAAACCTTTAGATTAAAAAATAGCGAAATCTATATATATTATAAGATATAGTTAATAGATATAATATAGATTTAATAATATATATAGAGAAAAGATTATAATAATAAATATATAATAAATACGTAAGATATAATTTATAAATTAGAGTATATTAATAATAGTAAATAATAAGAGAAATATATATAAGTAAAAAGAAGAATAAAATAATAATATATATATATATATAATAGGAACATTATAATAAGTATTAAGATATATAATATTGTGTGATGAAATCGCACACCCATCCATTTCTACCACGAGTAATCACACAAAAGATATTAAATATATTATTAAATTATGAAATATTAAAAACTAAAATAAATTAATGCAAAAAGTATTTTTAATAATAATTATTTAGTAATATATAGTAATATTAATATATTATCTTTCACTTAACTATCTAATCAACTCACATTGGCAAACATATATGATATGAGCTCATACATATTATCCAATTATATTTATTACTCAATATACAATACTTATTAAACTACACACCCTCTCTAGATTATATAACATACTTATGACAGATCATCCCTTAATACTTCATATAGCCTACGGTATATGTGTGTGGAGGAGTAGAAAGCCTCACACTGATATATATTCTACGTGTGACGTGTGCGAGGTAGTAAGGCTACACTATACAACTACGGATAGTGGATAATAATAGTGTGAGCTTAACGCTTTGCGACACAGAACCGTGCGAGCCTCGGATCAAAACAAATAAATTTTTCATTAGCCCTTCCAGGATGTAATGCATGCCTCGGGAGAAGGTCGTGGTGGGATCGCGCGTAAACGGCCTCAGCTGTGCGGTGACGACATAGAATATGAATGGATTGAACCGGTTTTTTAGATGGTGCGGAAAAATCGAAAATGTTGGGTGCGAATGTGGACAGAGGACCTTGAACGTTAGGATGGCACTGAGAACCGAGGTAAACCTAACGCGGTGAAGATTTTGGCGGTCGGTTGAGAACAAGGCTAATATAAAAAAAAGAAGGAACAAATGAGAATGAATCAGTACACTATAAGTATGGTACAATGATTAGAGCTATTTTTAACAAATATTGTTGATTTTGAATACACGAGAAGCTCCGTGTTCCAGTGTGGGCGTATTAAAATGTATAACCTTATGGTTGTTCCGAGTTATATATGATGGTGATAAATTGTGGTACGTTAGCTGGATAGAAGGATATAAGAATAGGATAAGAGATGGCCCAATAGGTGGTAGTTATATAATAGATAGTACCGGGACAAGCCTGATGAATGAACTGGGAGTGTGACAGGCCTGAGAGGGAGGGTACAAAGGTGAGAATGTGAGTGTAGAAAAAGGGCACTATATAGGATAGGTGAGTATATAACTTATAAGGGCCGGAGTATGAAACTGAGGGAATAAAGAGAGGTGACCCGAGAGGGTAATATATAAAATAGAGGGTGAAGGTGGCTTGGATAGGTATAGGGGTAGAATGAGTAGTACAAAGGGGAGTAGTGGGGTAACCGGTATAATAATATAAGTGTAGGGTAGTAAGATAGTATAGGATAAATATTATCCCGTATATACAGGTTGTAAGAGAACTCACTAAGGGGGTGGGTATGCTAGGCTGTAAAAAGTGAGATAAATAAGGTATAATATATAGAAGGGAAGGGTGATGTTAATGGCTGGGAAAAGAGATAGGAGTGCGTATAATTAGGTGATAAAACGGCTAGATATAACCCTCTAATAATAGTAGATATCCAATATTATAATGTACGATATACAAGAGTTGTAGTAGTGAATGAGATAAAGGAGTGTAGTATGCGTAAAAGTGAATAATATATTGCCTTGTTACTAGTGAGTGATAAGGGCTGAGGGGTAAAGAAGGAGAGGTATGGGTAAATAAGGAGTTAGTATGAGTTATACTAACAGTAAGGATAGGTATGGGTAGAAAGTAGGGTAAGTATATATATATAGGTAGCTATAATTGCAGTTTATTGTATGTATATCATAGTTGATAAAAAGTGGAAGTGAGTGGGGCTATGGGGTAAGAGAGAATGGAACGAAAGGAAGTGAGGTAGGTTATAATAAGGTATAAAGGTAAGGAGTGAATAAGTATATAGGAGCAAGGACAAAGAAGGATATATAAATAAAATAATGTATGAATTTAATGATTAAAGGATCAGTACTCTGCATATAACAAGACAAATTAAAATAACGAAGAAAACCGTAATCAGATGATGAAGAAAACTTACACAATAAATATTCAAGGGCTCTTATTAATTTTCTAATATAATCTAAAGTATTTTAGAATATTTTTATATTCCATATTATATGTATGATATAATAGAAGTCATTTTTTGTTATCAGGATTCAATATATAAATTAATGAAACATAAGGAAACTTTAGGCATAATTTTCATAAACACATTTATAAAACATTAAGATATATATAAATAAAATTATATGATATTCAGTACACAGATATGATATACGCCAATTGCTTTGGGCACGGGGAAGACCAAAAGTCAATAAGAGGTCCTATATATTTAAACTGATATAATAGAAAGGAGCGATTTAAATAGCGGCTATTATCTTTCCTTATTCCTTTTTCAATTTATGCATAAATCTTATATATTTATTATGTCAATAATTTCATTTATTTGACCAACTTTCGCAAAAAAATAAAGAGAATATATGATGTTAACATTATGAAATTTTCCAGAAAATAGTCGTTCTTTCTACAAATGTCAACTCGTGCTGAGGACGAGTAGCACGAGTGGCAGGAGTCGCCTGACAGTATATATATTATATATATATATAGATAGTAATATAATATATATATATATATATATAATAATAATATATATATATAATATAGTATATATATATGGTATAAATCCATTTAAAACCACAAATATCTCAATCCATATCTCAAAAACTACAAATAGCTACAGGGTAAAGGAATAACATTTGTTGGAATCCTGGTAAATTTTTAGTGTGGGAAAACTAAAAAAAAAATCATTATTCTTCAAAGAAAACTCATAGCTACAGCGAAAAGGAGTACATTTTTTGGAATCCTTGTTAAATTTTAGTAAGAAAAATGTAAAAAAATAAATAAAGAGTCAAGGTTAAATGAAATAGGTATTGGGCCCCCCTTTTTTTTTTTAGGAAGCACGGGATACATAGTATATCTACGTTATTATTATTGCTAAAGCGGTATTACATGGCAATGTAGGGGGAGCCTCGAGCCGACGGGGGAACACGGGGGGGACGTATTATTCATACCCCGTTATGGGGAGGGGCGGAGGGAAACCCCCGTGTCACACAAAAAACACCAAGAGCGGGGGTTTTCCGGAAGACCCTCCCCGGAAAGAGGGGGAATTTTAGTTCTTACCCGTAGTTCCCACGGAAGCCGAAGAGACCCCGCACTCCTGCCATCGGTGCGTTACCCTTGGGGTGATTCCTTAGTATAAAAAAAGCAAACACTTAAGAAAGGTCTATTTTTTGTGGTGAGAAATTATCTTGATTTTCACTAGTTCTACATCATAATTACTTAATTATTAACAATATTTGTTTAATTAATTATTTTAATTTGCCTCCTGTCAGAAGGATTAGGGGGGGTTTCTCCGGTAAGGTAGCACCTCGTGATCGAGTGTTTTGTTTTATTTTTTTTTTTTTTTTTTTTTTTTTTTTCCGCGCACTAAAATTGACCGAAGGCATAAATCCAAGAATATATTCTTTTTCCGGTAGACTATTAGTGTCTTTTGAGATATGGATTGAGATATTTTGTGGTTTTTAGGTTGATTCTCCACCCCTAATTAATATAATTATATATATATATAAAAAAACGGTATATAAATGATAATATACTATACCTAATAACAATATTAGCTGATATATACCAAAATAGTATATAATAAAAAAATAATATATATATATAATAAATATAATATATATATAAAAGTAAAACAGTAATAAAAATTAATATAACATAAACCAATAAATATATTAATATAATATAATATATATAGAGATCAGGCCTACCCGAAAGCCATCATGGCAGTCAATTATGAATAATAATAATAATCAAAATACAAAATAACAAATGAATAATAAATAATTAATAATAATAAAATAATAAATAATAATAATAATAATTAATATAATAATAAATAATAATATATAATTATAATTATAATTATAATTATAATAAATAAATACCCTCCAATAATTAATAATTAATAAGTATTAATTGAATATATTATTGATTATTATTAATATTCATTATTATTATTATTATGCCTCTATATATTATTAATTAATATTATTCATATTATTATTATTATTATTATTATTATGTTATTATTATTATTATTGATTGGATTTTTCAGGATAATAGTAAGTTAATACTAATAAATAGATAATAAATAATATATGAATAATATTAAAGTAATAATCCATAAATAAATTAATAATAGATAATAAAAATAATTAATGAATAAATGATAATGAATAATGAACTAATATAATAAATCAATAAATAATAATAAATAAAAATAATAATAAATAATAAAATAATAATATAATAATGAACCTAATAATAATATAATAAGTAATAAATAATATAATAATAATATATTGATATTATCTATTCATTATTAATTATTATTATTCATTTATTATATATTATATATTATTATTATTATATAATAATCATAATATTATTATATTATAATCTATAAAGTTAATAAATATTGTAAATTTTTTTTCGATCAACAAGTTATACAGTGGTAGCAAGTACTAAAGTAAGGGCCTACTAAAAGTAATCATATAAGTGCACCTAATATTGTAAAGGGTAAAAAATAGTTAGAAAAATAGTATGTATTATTACTAAGTTAACCTAGATTGAATAATTAAAAACTTCTTGTCAGTAGAATTCTGTTTTTAATTCAATGTATTATTTTAGAAAGGTATAACGATGAAAATAAAAGTTCATAATTTTGGAAAAAATTCACGTTCCATATTCCACCATTGGGAGTCGGGAGTCGGAAGTCGGGAGTTTGGGAGGCGGAGTCGGGAGTCGGGAGTCGGGAAGTACAGAGATCGGTTGTTTTCTTAAAATCGGACTTCTGGGAGTCGAGGAGTCCGGGAGTCGAGTTATTTTTTTCTCGACTCCCCATCCCTGATAATAATTACCTCATATATAAACTCACCTGAGTATAGTATATAAGATATCAACCCCTATAATATATATATACTAGTAAAACCCTTATATTCATATATATATATACGCATATACACAATATATATACTACTAATATTATATATATAGTATAATATATAGTATATATATATATAACATAATATCAAATATACTATATATACAATATATATATATATATATATCATAGTATATAATATATATATATACAATAAATATATATTATATATATATATAATATATATATATATATATAATATATAAGAATAAATATAATAAATAATATATATATATATAATAAATAAATAATAATAATATATATATAATATAATTAAAAATAATATATATATAATATATATAAAAATATAATACAAATAATAATAATAAATAAATAAAAAAATATAGTATATATTATATATCTATATAAAGATATACTATATATATAAAATATATATATATATATATAAATATATAATATATATATAGTATAATATAATACATATATATATATATAACGTATATATATAATACTATATATATATTAATACTAATTATATATAAAAATATAGTATATTTATTCAATATAATATATAATAAATACTAATATACTAATTAATATACTATTATATAATATAATAATATAATTCTTATATATAATATAACTATCATATATATTATATATATATATAGACATAAAATAATAAATATACCAATATATAAAATATATAATCTATTCCTGGAAGTTACTTATTCAAGTTTTTGTAGGGTATAAATTTATTATTTATATACAAAATATTTAATTATACTACGGGCCTGTCTACTCTAATTCCGATATCAATTAAGTATATTATACTACTGTTATTGTAAAATAAATTGAAATTTATTTAAACTGAAGAGCACTGCATCAACAACCACTACAAAGTATCTATCATGAACCATACAGACTTGCAGGTATCATAACATACGGCAATAAATATTTTGGTAAATAGAAGAACAGACCTATCTATGAGAAGTCAGACGTTGCAGGTACAAAAAGAACTCGACGTCCGATTTAGTGCTTTTGCTCACCGAAGCTATAGTTGATAAGTCATATAAATATGTATAGGTTTTAAATAAGATCATTGACTTCACCAGCGTGGCTCTGAGATTACCGCTATTTTTTGAGGGAACGAAAAAAGAAACCCGAGTGGTTAATATCGGAGTACGTATTTGTTCTAGGGGCTGGCCTAGCCATTTGAAATGAATTAAAGAGATCGGAATATGAGTAGGTAAGACAGTAATTGTCAATTATTAACCTCACAATAATAATTAATTTTATATAAGTATTATAAAAAAATAAATATAATATGTTAGACAATTATATAAATGTATATACAAAAATTCAACTTTTCTTATAGTTTTAAAATAATAAAGAATATATATAAATGGATATAAAATTCATACTTTTCTTCATATGTTTTACTAAATAAGAGCATTATGATAATATATGAGTATATACTATATATATATATAATGATACCTATAAATATATCCAGTGCCAGGCTCCTATGCTTCGGTTGCATGTTTGAGCTGCGAGACGGGCTCACTTTTTTTTTCCGAAAAAAAAGAACCTCGGGATATCAACGTGATTCTTGCAAAATCCTCTATTTAATGGCTATTTAGATCAGGAAATTTCACATCCCTTACAACTACAATGAGTAGGGTAGGGTAAAATGGATATAAAGATAGAAGTAAATAAGAACTAACTTCATTTTTCTTGTACAGATTTTCCAGACTATTTGCTTAGCACTTAATAAAATGACAAATTCAGTGTAAAATATTAATTTTTAAGTACTTATATTGAAAAAATAAATATAAAATGTAAAACAAATACATAAAACTTTATATAGTGTATGTATTAATAATGGAATTATAGAGTATATGTATTAATATAAAAAGTATATATATTAATATTACGAACTCTTAAATTAGATTGTTTGTCTTCTAAATAAAATATTTGTAAAACAGAAGTAATAGAGTATATATTTTGAAGCACCGCAACTGTGTTAATAGTTTTCTTTTATGCTTAACCGGTGAGGTAGCCCTCCACACTACCATATAAGAATTTTGCTATAATACATATAGACTAACTCTCGCCATTTTGAAAACACCATCAATGTTATAAATCTTTTTCGTTATCCAGTGGAATATATATTAGTTGTATAAATTTCTTATCCGATCGGTAGGTTGGTGTTATTGAGAAGAGCTTTTAACGACCGCAACATTATAGGTAATCGCCTCGAGGTACGCGTGACTATGGGGCCACCTTATGCTGCCTGTGAGATAGGTATGAAGGAAATGTGTGTATATATAGTTAATAACTTTAATTTAAATAATCAATAGATATTAATTATTTAACAGTAAAACTTAATAATTTGATTAAGTATTTAATAAACATTATGGATATATCATAGTATGAAAAGTTATATTTATTTTGTGTATGGTTAAAGTATAGGAAGATGTTGGAAGTATGTTAATCTGATGTTAAATCAGGAGGGGTTTAGGTACAGTAATAGATTGATCTCAGTTGCAAAAATTGTTAGTATTATATAAAATAATAATAGCATTTTTAGTGGGGTTCTTTGTTTGGCGTACATGTGTGCGAGGTGGTGCTTTCGCTCACGGAGAGAGTCATTCGGAGGAGAGAATTATTTCATCTTAAGAATACGGTTCCCCCACACGTTGGTAATAGGATTAAGTAAGATCAGGGATATTCAGGCTCGGTACCGGAAGGAGTGTATAATAATTACATATATTGTTAATTTAACGTCGAAACCACAGTGTGAAACTAAGATTAGTTAATTTATCATTGAGTGCACAGTGTAATATGACAGAGGATAGACATAATTTAGCTGGTACCACGCATGGCACAAACGATATTATGACTCGGATCGTGTTTTCCGCGGAAAATGGGAATTCCTTTTACTGTATGTGCTGAAAGTAGGAAGTAGAATGATAACTAGTGAGTGCGTGGAATGAAAGTATATTTAGTTTTAAGTATACATGGTGAACTGGGCAGACAATTGACGCGATACGGGTACAAGGAGTAGAAAAAAAAAGAAATAAGCGTGTCGCTCAATAAATACATAAAATAAGATTGGATGTCTTATAAATAGAAAGTAATATTTATACAAAATTATATTAAGGTAATGAGAAAAAAGGAATGCTTTATAATAAAAAAATGCATACGTAAGAGAAAAGAAGATATAAATGAAAATTATCATCTAGTTTATTAGGATAAAGAGAGTATATTATAATATTGAATGTGAGGACACTAAATATAGGTGAGTTATAAATAGGAAGCTCTCTGAGAAGGAAGTGGCGAAAATAGTTAAGGAATTATAGAGTAATATAAATTGGGGAAATCCTGCTTATAAGATAATAATGCTATAAATATAATTGGAGGTATATTATTTGTAATTGAATGTAATGTGACTAAAAAAGTTGAGCACAGCTTCACGAATTAAATGGAAACACTTTGAAAATCTGTTTATATTAAATATTGATTTAATTTAATGATTTAATGATGATATTAATTTAGATAATATAATGACTTGTGATGTAGTGGGTTGATGGTACAAGATAGAAGTAGGTATTTTTAGGGTGAATGAGGTTAATTTAGCAAAAGATGAGGAGGAAAATGTATAAGAGTATAAGGGAAAAAAGTATTGAAAGATTGGTTAATAATTCTGTGCATAGGTATATAATGGAGCACTGATTTCTGAAACATATCTTGATTTTTATTCATTTCTTAATGATTGAGTGATATGATAATAAAGCGTTTATGTAGATATGAGGTATATGAGATTTATTAATGATTTTTAACGTTAAATATATATATATATTGGAGGAGAGCAGTTATAGACAAACTTGAATAAGGGTAAGGTTAGATAAAGTGAGAACTGTTAGTAAATATATAATAATAGTTAGGGTATTTTAAGTATTATTGAGTGTTTTATTGGGTGAAAGGAATAATATGCTGGTGTTTATATATAGTTATATATATCGAAAGACTATATATATATATATGTTGACGTATACTAACGCGAGTCGGTACGCTGTACGTAGAACGAGGCGTTAGTATAGACTTTCCGCTCCCGCCCGCTCAATATAGGACACACGCCGTATATCTTTAACCCCATGGGTTAAAATCATTTAATTTCGAAATATACTTTTAGGTATATAAAGGGTGTATGGATAAAATAGCAGGTAGGGGTATATGTGTATTTAGGCATTGACACAAAATATATTGGAATATACATTTGAAAAAAGAGCATAATAATGATGATTATATGTAAGAGGAAATATAGAGGGGGATGAAGAGAACAAGTATTATATTAAATCTGTACTTATGGGCTATAATATTAAGGTAGGAGTATATTTAGGTATTCATGCTACACAAGTAGCAAGTCCTGGACTATATATGCACTAGAGGTTAATTAGGGTGAAAAGCGAGATCGTAATAAAGGCTATTTTTTTAAATTGAGTAAGATAAATAGTTAACAATATGATAGATAAACTGTTTAAATTTTTTTGAAATAATATATATTATATATATATGTTATGATAGTGAGTCTTCTGAATGGAATCAAAAATATGTATATATGTACGATTATAATGTGAAGGTGTGTTGTAAGAATATAATGTGAGTATGTCAATAAAAGTGTATATTATGTAGATAATTAGTTAATTAATATAAGTTAGATATGAATTTGATATGATGAAAATGAATTTGTTAATTCAATATTTAGTATAATAATTGAATTTAGGAGGTTTATAATAAGAAAGAAATTGAAGATTAGGGCTGACAGGATATAAATAGTGTAGTTAGATTATGATAGAGTAGATATAGATAGTAGAGTAGTAGTTTGACTATATTATACCTAAACCTATTATGAGTTATCATGATGATTTTGGTTTTGTGTGGCGAGATACTGAAGAGTTTTGAAATGGATTGGTAGAAGATATTTGGCAGGGGATTATGTAAAAAGGATAGGTAGGTATTTTGAGAATAATAAAACTATAAGTTAATATAGAGTTATGTATTTATTAATTGAGGTTGTGAATATATGAGTACGTCCTCAGTAGTGAAGTTATGTTAGATGGTGAGCAGCTGGAATCAATGTCTGTTTAAACCAGAGTTTAAATTATTTAGAGTTGGATAATATATATGTTGGTAATGATTGATAAAGGGAACTTGAATAGATTAGACAATCGAAAATTTATAGGTAATAAACTTTTCATGATTGAGATAATTGGCAAAGAATATATATATATTTATATATATAAATGGCTGTAGATGCCACATATAAATATCGTATTGGTACTATATGATAATGTATAAAGGGTGATACTAAAGTCTTTAGTGCTTCATATAAGAGGGTCTTAACATGTGAGGGTATGTTTTATTTGATATATATATATTAGAGTGTTATTAATTTGTATTAATAGTATGTGTGAGACTATAATGTTATTAGTTTATAAATAAGAAGTATAGATCTAAAGTTCATATAGTATGCTTCATATAATGGACCATCTTTAGGGGTACAATGCATAGGTTGTGATGAGAGCAATTGAATAAAATGAGGAATTATAGAATTTAGAGACTATTTAGTTGTTTGGAGTTAGAAGAAAGTGAGTATAGTAGTAAAACAAGAGAAATAAACTGAATAATATGTTAGGTAGAATGGTTTTAGGTCTATGTGTGATGAAAGAATTTAATGATAATGATATAGTTTCATATGAAGGATTAAGAGGACCTGTAAATATTAGTTGACGGTGTTTTGTATTGAAAACCGACGGGCTGGGAGATCGAATGAAAAAGTGGATTGAGTCAGGTAATAGAAGTATGATAAGAGAGAATCTATATATAAAGAGAAAAGGCTAACATTGTATAAAACTTTCATTAACTTATGCCAGGGTTAATAATGAGAGAATTATCTCTGCTTTAGTTTGAATAATAGAGAGAATGGCCGGGGGTTTGTGACGGGTATTGGTTAGATGGCCCACCTGGTAGTTACGAAGCGGATGAACAAACTTTAAATTCTGATGCTAGATCTTTGACTTACCGATGTGAGTGAACTTATTGTATCGCAGTCCCTGAGTGAGCTAATAAGGCTATGGATTTTCGACTGCCGGCGTAAGTTATCTCATTACTAATTAAATGGAACTCAGAGGTTATTAGAGAGAGGTGTAGGGTAAAGGCTGGAGCTTTTACTTATCGACTTTTGTCTTATCATTCTACTGCTTTCTTTATTCATATGCATACTGTTAACGTATAACTATATACATTTAACCATCATGAGATCTATTGGGCCGTAAGTATGAGAATTAAATAGAGCGTAGAATTGCTCTAAAAAGTGTTATGAATGCAAATATAAATAATACACAATAAAATAGTTTTCTTATTTCAATATGACAGCTATCGCTTGGTTACATCTTCTAT